>VZUI01025707.1:0-101260 GCA_013401135.1 Cettia cetti | reverse complement strand
CAGGCGCCTTCTCCGCTCTCCTTTTCCGCGGCCGCCCCTTTCCCCGCTGTCGGGGGCTGGTGGCGCGGGCAGGCCGGCGGGTGCGGAGGGCGAAGATGGCGAGGAGCGGCGCCCGGTGGCCGCGGCTCCTGCTGCTGGCGCTGCTGGCCCTGGCGCTGCCGGCGGCGGCGGAGCGGCGCCCCGGCCCCGCAGGTGAGCGCGGCGCGGTGCGGGGGTTGGGATGCGGTGCGGGGGTTGGGATGTGGATGCGGTGCGGGGCTTGGGATGTGGATGTGGATGCGGTGCGGGGTTTGGGATGCGGCGCGCGGTTCGTGATGCGGTGGCCGTGCCCGCGGGCGGCGGGGATGCGCTGCTGGCCGGGCGGCATCGGCCGCTTTGTGCCTGCCGGCTCGGCGACATCCGCCGGGAAGGGAGCGCCGGGACCCGCCGCTTGGCCGCGTTATTTATTTATTTCCCACCGCACGGCAGCGCGGAGCGGCTCGGCGCTGGGGGAAGGGGCCGCCGGGGCAGCGATACCTAATTCCATTTAAGGGAGAGAAAGAAAAAAAAAAGAAAAGGGTTCCTTAAGGGGAATTGAGATTTCTAAACTTTATCGTTGATCGCTCCCCGCCCCTTTTTCTCCTGTCTCCAGGAGACAAGGTGTTGATGAACATATTTTTCCAGTGCTCGGAAAAGCAATAGCGCTAGTCCCTGCTTCTCTGAACTTGAGCAACCTCTGATGAGGTTCCTTACTTCGTGCAAAAGTCGGCCGGAGACTCCAGTGCCCCTTGTCCTGCAGAGCCTTCCTTGCCTTTCGCTCGTGTGGTGGTTTTTGCTTCAAGAAGCCAGGATGTAGAAAGAAATTTTATCTTCAGCATGTAGAATAAAGAAATCTATACAGGGAATTCCCTCAGGGAGAGGTGTCCGTACATGTGTATGTCCAACAATATGCCAAAGCATATTTAGCAAGATTTATAAGCCGCAAGTTTTGTCAGCAGGTTCTAACTTTGGTATTAAAAGTACTGATTTAGTTGATATGTAGTGTAAAAAGTTAAAATAATTTTAAAAAAAACTGTTGAAGACTACTAGACCACTCAATAAAGTTCTAATTTCCAGTTTTTGTAATACTTTGGTGCTTTTGGCCATTTGGAGTATTTCTCTGAAGGCTGTGGTGTGGTTGCTGTGTGTTAGGGGCGTGTTAGCGTTACCCTTCAGCCTTTGCTGCCCCTCGGAATGCACCCCCCGGGGACAGGTTTAAGCAAAAAGTTGAGCTCCTGTCCCTGTTTACATGGCAGTGAGATTGTAAGTCGAACTTCTTTGGAAATCAGTTATGGCAAACAGTTATTCTCTCAAACATGTCTATTCAAATAATGTTTTGTGCACTTGAAATGCAGGCTCTCAGGCTGGCGTAAACTAATAGCTGGCATGATAAGGGTTTTTCTTTAATCCTGGTGCTTTTCAAATGTGTGCAAAACAGAGTCCCTATCCAGACAGGACTGTATGATTCAGCAACCCAGAAATAGACTGCTTTGTCTGTATCAATAATAAAAATGATTCTACACAAGTTACAGTGCAAGAAAGCACTGATGGGTTTATATATAAGTGTTCATGCAGGAAGACCTTGATTCTTTTTAATTTAGACATGAGTAGGCTGACCTGTAACAATCTCTGCTGAACTGAAACCAGTCTGAGAGTAGTTTTTTGACCTCAGACACTGCCTGCTGTGTTACTTGTTTTTATTTCAGTTTTAACCCTTAAATGTTTTCCCTGAGTCTGCACTGTGTTACTTGAAGAAGTGCAGACCTTATTGTTCTTCTGTTTCTGAAAATCTGTTTTTTAATTTCTAGTCTCTTGATACTTTGTACAGTTCCGTGTACGAAGGTGAAGACACAATTTACATGTCGGTTTTTAACACAGTCCATTAGTGTGCTTACTTGCAACAAAAGCTCTAACAAGACTGTCTGGAACCAACTGCCAAGCTGCATTTTTATTTCTTAATAAGTCTTTACTCAGATAGGCTTGGAAAAGCAATTGCAGGAGAGCTGCCTGTTGCACAGCACTGGTTACAGGGAGCAATCAGCGCAGCCCTGTGGCAAACTGTGTTTGCAGAAATCCCTCTGCGCTCCTTCCTTGGCCGCAGGTTTAGGTTTCAGGCAGTCACAGAGAAGAGCACTGTTGAGCTCTGAAACACTGGCTCCTGTGTGGTGAAGATGCAGAAGTTTCTGTGTTAAAACATCAGTGCTGAAATATTTCCATTGCCCCATGCTTGCTGCTTGCAGATGGCTCATTGTGACACACAGAAAGTCAATGGAAACGACATTTGTGGTTGTGTGAGAGGCAGACGCTCTCTTGGCAGCAGATGTAGATGGTGTTCTCACCTAGGATGTTTTATCAATCAGCTGTTTGCATGGAAAATGACTTTGCAGCCTTTGAGTCTGTTCCCCAGGGTGGCTGTGGTGACTTGGCTGGAGCCGTGCTGAGGCATCAGGCCCAGGTTGTAATGGTGGCTGTCAGGTGGGGTTTGAGGTGCTTTGCTGCTCTTTGTGTGCCCCCCCCCCCCCAAAGTGGGAGGCGTGGCTTGGGGGGCTCCAGCAGCGTGGGTGGCTTCCCAGAGCAGCTGAGCTGGGAGGTGTGGCGGCTCAGCTGGCTGTGGAACGCGCCGAGCCACTGGGCTTTCCTCCACCCCAGCATCCCTCAAGTGCTGGTCACAAATGATTCGAGCAGTAATTGCTGGCTGGTCTAGCTCTGTGAGGACTCTCTTTGAAATACAGCGTGTGCTGCTGCTATTTCTGTTAATTTGGGCTCAGCCTAAATGGTCTGAGTGACAGCGATCGATAGGCCTTTCCTTCTGGGTCACCTGTGGTGCCCAAACAAGAAAATTTAATCATTCAACCATCCTGACATACTTATTAGAAGTACTGACAGCCTCGGCACACTTGGTGAAGGAGAGGCCATAAGCACAGCACTCTGTGCCTGCCTCTGCCTCTCTGCCCAGTTTTCTGTCTCTTGCCTCTTTTCTGGCACTGCTTCTGTCTCCTCTTGTCACCGCAGTACCTAAACTGCTGCATAAACCTGTGTTGTGGAAAAACCTCCTCCAGATCTCATGGGAGTTTTGTGTCCTTTTTGTGAGGACTGTATGAAAGAGCTGCCCCTCAGAGGAGAAGGGTAAAAGCAGAGGGTGATGAACCCAGAACTGACCGTGCAGTAGACAGTGCTTGGGTTACCTGTGTCTGGGGCACATCATGCAGGTACCATCAGTGTGCACCACTAGGATGGGAATTCCCTACTCATGGAGATATCTTTAGCCTCCAGCTTTGAAATAAATAGTGAATGACAAATGAAATAGTGTGTAGTGGAAGATGTGGGTGTTTGGCAGTTATTTAAAAATAAGTAAATATTGTGGTAGAGGTACAGAGCAGCAAAGTTGTGCTTTCATCATGTATTTTTCCCTGGAAAATACTCATCCTTGAGGACACCCAAGGTTTGCAGTCTGGGTTCTCTGTAGCACTTGGGTTAGAGGCTGCACAGTGCCAGTCTATTTGGCAAAAATAAAGCAAAAACCATGGATTTTTTTGGTCAGGCTTTCCTTTCTTTTCATAGGTAAAGGTAATAATTAAGCTGTGGAAGTACATCATAAAGTTGGATGTGACATTGCTCTGTGATATACATTGGGGTTACTGCAACTTTGACTGTAAAATGCATTTTCAGTTAAAGCAAGGAGAAGTGAAACACTTGTGACCTTTATCATCAACATGGGATGTTGTAAATTGCACTGAAGGGGCACAGTGGAATGACCACTGTATTTATCTGAGCCAGGGATGGTTTGTGTGAAGTGTATTTCTGTCAAGGATCTATAATAACATTATTTCTCAGGGTTTTCTTTAGGTTGGTGGCATATTCTGGAAATTCACCATTTATGGGCAAGTTTTTAACTTTTTGTCTCACTGCTGCTTGCTTAAGCATAAATGACTTCGTCTTTTCCTGGGGAAGTGTTTAGTTTGTTTGTTGAATTAGCACTATTGCACTGTGTAGTCCAAAACCATATATTTCCATTTGTGTAGAGCTGCCAGTCTGAATTACAAATTAATTGACATGCTGCTCAAGTGAATTCCTTTGTCATGGGGAGTAGGTATGGTTGCACTAAGGGCATTTTTTTGTCAGTTTATAGTGTTAATTTTTCATAGTTTTTGAGGAACCAGTTGAAAACAGGTTGGAAAGGGAAGAATATTTTTGATCCCTCTTAATTTGAACAGTAGCAAGGTTGTCTCCAGCACAAAACACAGCTTGACCAAACAGATTAGCAGCACATTTTTGTCTCATGTGTGGTAATGTAGCTCTAAGGGAATAAATGACACTTAACTCTCAAGGAATACATGCTTGCAAGCACAGCCTGACACTACAGGTAGTTTTAGGATTAATAGAACTGGTTCTAGATTTTTCCTTAAGTTGAATTTAATTTTAAAAATATGGATTATACTGGTGGTAAGGAGACTAAATATATAAAGTCGCAGTTTTATCGCAGATATTTTTGTAAGGAAAGAGCCAGTATGTTTTTAAAGCTGCAATATTTGTAATTAATGGAAGCATATGGTAAGGAAACAAAGACCAAAAAAATACTAAACAAAAATTGGCTTGTCATTTAAGTGCCACTCCTCTGAAAATTAATTCTATACCTGTGGTTCTGTGTTAGTGTGCTGAATGAGCCCATTCTTGCTGAAATCAGCTGTGCAGAAACGAATCAACATCTGATAGCATTGCTCTATTTTTTTTACTTTTCTTTTTTAAAAAAAAAAGTTAAAAAAAGATTGTTTAGTTTTGTAATTCACATGAAACTTTGATACAGTGTCTTTGTAAGCATTTTACTTAATTCTGCTTTACATCACTGTAAAGCCATTGTACGTGTTGCATCAGAACCAGGCTCATAACTTTAAGACTTGAAGTTGTTGGATGAAATGTATGATGTTAAAAATGTCTTTAAATATACATCATGCATGCCATGTCATGGTGTTTTGTCACAAGTAGGACAGAATTTTTTATTTTGTGATTTGAAGGACTGAGTTGTACAGGACAGGGCACAAGTGTGGAATTTAAATTTGTTCACACAGAAAAGTGAACTTTGAAAAATATGGGATTTTTTTTTTTAAATTTTATTTTTGGGGTAGTGTCGCTTGTGTGTGAAGAATTTTACACATCCAGTGTTCAGACACGGGACCAGATGTGAAGCTGTAGGGTGGCTTTTTCAAATGAACTGACTGATCTGGGTGGTAGCATCTGCTTACAGCATGAACTACAGTGCGGGCGTGAAGGACAGCTGTGGGTTCTCAGGATGGCCCTACTTCCAGCTTCAATTCTTCTTTTTCTTTTTTTTAAAGACTAGTCAAAGGAGAAACTGTTACTGCAAATCTTAACTACTGAGTTTCATTGATGGATTGATTAGCTGTCAAAAGATTGACTTGAGCGATGCCTGGTGCTCTGTGTGACCACTTCTGTTTAAACAGTTGGGTTTGTTAAACAACAGCCCAAAAAGAAACATGCTCTTCTCCAGATACATATTTATGAGAGAGACAGGAGAGGGCAAGGCTACAAAAAAGCAGAAGCTGAATAAACTTTCTCACTTATCCAGCTGATGCTAATTGTGTCCTGCTCTCAGGACTCAGCCCTGATGACAGTTTATAGAGGGGCTGTCCAAGCCATGCGTTCAAGCAAGACACAGCCTTTGCCATGACTCCATCCACTCTGCTCTCAAGATTTTTGTGGTTTGATTTCTATCTGGGCACCCATAAACAGCTGCAATGTGATCTGTTCCCCATTTGTCAGGAAGTTAGGCAGCTAGGAGTTCCTTCTTGCATGGTAATGATGTAATTTACAAACAGTTGATTTTTTTTTTCTTACTTTGGGAACTAAGGAATGCATCTTAGCTTTGCTTTACTGCAGAATAGCTGACTCAGTACATAGGGTCTCATCTATGTCCTCTAAAGCTGATGGAAAAACACTTTACTGCTGCTTGTATTTGGCTTTGTTCAACTATCAAAACAAGGAAATCTTGCATTAGAGTGAGTGCAGGCCTGAGCACTGGCCAGTGCTGCACTCAGGGCTGATGTGTGTGATTGATGAGTGCACATACAGTTCCTAATGAGCTCTTGTTGACTATATATTCAATACTACTGAATTAAAAGAAAGTAAGTTAAGAGCTGAGACATAATCAGCTTTCAAATGCTTTCTGAAATCAGTTGTATATTGGGAGTTCCTGCTAATCTTTGAGAGTGTGTGTAGGTGTGGATAAACATATAAAGAAAGAGCTGTGATTTGTGTGTCACAAGTTTTTTATTTAATTGGTTTTGTACTGGTTCTGTTCAACATTTGATCATTTTAGTGTAACTGTTTCATCTGCTGTAAGTGTGTGACATCAGAAACAATGTGCTAAAAGACAGCAGTGAGCAGCAGCTCTGTGCACTTGCCATTTGAGTCAGTCTGCATGAACAGGAAAATGCCTGTTCACACCACTGCGTGCTGTGAATTAAAGCCTGAGGGAATTTCAGTTTGTAGAGAAGGAAAAAAGAATTAGTGTCCTGTCCAGGGGCTGTGTGTTAGCAAGTGCTAATCTAACATAGATTCTCTGCTGTGAGAAAATTCAGAGCAGCTCATGCTTAGTGTAAAGGATGTGTATTTGCTCTTAAGTTTTTGGAAATTACAAAAGTAATGTTAGTGTTACTGTCTGTATTTTGCAGTAAGATATGTATGCATAAAAGTGCAGTGATTAAAGGGTGGTTTGTCATACAGAGGAAAACAGTTCAAACTGAGGTCTGTACAGTAAAGTCTGCTTCTTCAAATTCTGGCCTTTAGAGGCATTGGTTCTTAGAAAACCTCCTCTCTCACACAAGAATTGTATTTGTATAGAAAATCAATCCATGACTCAACTTGCTCTTAACTTGCTATCTCTTAAGTCTAATCTTATCTTTTTTTTCAACTTGTACCACTTTCTGATCTTTCATGAGCTTTTCAAGCATATTTTTTCTCCCATCCAAGGGTAGATTTTAGCATCAATCCAGCCGTACTACTGGGCTGCAGAGAAACCAATCTTATTATGTGATGGTTAGTGGGGCTTTGAAAGCAGTCTGCCTCTTGGGGAAGCAGTGAAGTGTGGGATGAGTGGAGGCATGCAGCAGTGCTCTGTGCAGAGCGGAAGATGACTCTTCGTATAAAGATCAGATTAAAAAAAAACTTCAGGACTCCCAAGTATGAAGTAGTATTGTTTTATGCCCCAGTCATCTTTCCCCCTCCTGCAGTGTAATGCACATTTATTTCCTGTGAAAAGAAAATGACCATGTTTGCTATTTCAGCACATTGTTGTGTTTCTAAAGAATCCTAGGGGGAATATAAACAGCTGTTGGATGGCTCTTGCTTTTCTCTTTTTATGCCAAAAGTTTTATTTGACCAGAAACTCTGCTTTTGGCTTACTACTTTATTTGAGCATATGTACATCATAAGCTCTCACTGGATGTGTATATACATATATACATATAGTTTGTGTTTTTCTCATTGTGTACTTAAGATCTTTGTTTGCTGCTGGATTACAGTAACCAAGCATATGTCTGTAGGTATAACTTATAATCATGGTTACATTGTATATTATGGGTTTTCCCCATCTCCAGCTGTTTGACATCTTTTCAGAGTATGCGGATTTTCAAATATTTTGTTTGACACAGAATCTTAAGTTTAGGCTATAACTCCTATTCACAGTAGAAAATCCAAATTCCTTTTTGAAAAGTCTAATATTGCCTTTGTGAGTGATAAGTGTAAGATTGTGTTGTGATAACAGATCTGGATTTTGAAAGTGCTCTTTGGTATTTTAGTTGTCTTAATGCTTCTTGGGATTTTGAACGTATAGTCCAAGTCCATATAAATAGGGAAGTTGCTGTTGGCACCATTGGTGATTCTCTAGTTATCTGCAGAGCTTCAGCTTGTCTTGAAAGCATGTGGAAGGATTGGACTTTGTGCTCTTTGAGTTTGACAAGAAGAATCCATGCTGAAAGCAGTTTTTCAGTTGTGTTGAGCTTTAGTGCATTTCTCCAATGATAGTGAAGCATGTTTCTATGAGGTGTCAAGGCATGCTGAATCATGTCTGTGCTTTGCTTGGAGCTTGTTTGGGATTTTTTTCTTTTTTGTTTTCTTTTTGTTTGTTTTTTTGTGGGAAACTACATCCTGTTGGTTTCCCACATTGCCAGCGATTCAGGAGACATAGTAGATAATTACACAGCTTTATCAATGAGCTTGGATGCATCCGTGTGCTTCTTCCAGGTATCTGTCCAGCCTATGCTTTACTGCCAGACCTTTCTGTTCCATTTTGTGTGCTTTTTTTCCCTTTAATCCACAGAAGTATTCCTAGTATCTTTCCAGTTTCCAAGCTTTTTTCCTGTGATATCTGTCAACTCATTTATTAGCTTGCTGTTGATTTATTTTGCATATGGTAATAGCTAACTTTATGTAGCAGTCTTCTCATTAAATGAGCAATCATTCATATGCTGAGCAGCTCAGGGTGGGATGTAATCTGCAAACAGGAAAGTAGGCTGTTTTATGTAGAGACTAGACTATGGATAAAAATGTATTACAAGTTACCAAACATCATTTGTGTACCAGTATAAGCCACTAGTTTTAAAGACAGAGATAGATTTTAATGTCATAATGTGGTTCCATGGACAGATGCCTTTTGATCTTCCAGCTCACTTCTACTCCAGGGAAGTCTGTAGTACTTGAATCCAAGGACAAAATGTCAGCTTCCGTGTGGCTGTGAGCAATATCCTCAGTTTTGGCTGCTCTGAAGCTACTATACTAGTGCCCACAACCCCTGGTAGAAATTATGTAGTAGTCTCTGAGTGTTCATTGAAGATAAATAAGAACCATGTGGGCGTGTGAGGAATGACTGTAGTTCTTTGCATGCTTCTTTGCCAGGATACAAGGAGAAAGGTCACTGCTGCTTAAAGCGGTCCTGCTGCTGCAATTCCTGGCTTAGACATTGCCAGGCAATTCACTGCAGGCAAACGCTCTGGCTTATTGATCTTCCTTCTGGAAATAAATATTTATCATGCAGTCAGGTCCCTGAAGGTAGCAGAAAAAAGACTAGAAGAGTGAGTTGTTTTGATAAACTTTCACTGGATTTCCTAATGCGCTGCATGTGCGCCATGTGCAGTGTTGTCTTTCACAACTTGTGTGCTAGAGGGTTTCTAATTTGCATGTAAAAATGAATTCTGTTAGTCACTGGATATACTTTTCTTGGCTAAATGTGTGCCCTCTCAGGCTTGTTTTCAAAACAGAACAGCTGTTTTGTGGGTGTAACTCTCAGAAATCTGTCTGACACAATTTCATTCTAGTAACCGGACACATACCTGGCATGGAGCTCTGGGGAGATTTTTTTCATGCCTTCCTGTTGAACTTCAGCCTAGGGCTTACATTTCCTTTTTACACCAACTGACTTGTGGAAATAAATGCCAAGCTCAGCAATCCCCTCGGTGAGTGCCAAGGTTCCTGTGGCAGGCTGTGTGCGGGGATGCCAGCAGCCTGTACCCTCTGTGGCGTCTCTGCACCCTGTGAGGAGGGGCACTGGGACCACCAAGTGTCCTTGGTCTCCTGGAAGTTTGCTCTTTGAGGATGCTGTTCCCGCTGGAAGACACTCCAGGGTTGTATTTGTGCCTGTGTGGGGTGGATAGTCGGGGTTAAAGTGCAGAGCTCAAGCCTGTGTGTGAGATCACACAGCAGAGCTCCCCAGGGTGGACACCTCGGCGGAGGGTGGGGGTTTGTGGAGGGGTGGTGAAGCAGGAATAGTGTTTAGCTGCAGCTGGAATTCCTTGTGGGGATTTTGCAATGCTCTCACTGGGGAGCACCAGGCCACAGTGGCAGCTTGGGGTGTGAGTAGTTGCAGACATCCTTCCACTGCTGTGCCTGGGTCTTCATTGCACTGCTGGAGACAGGGATGCTGCTGGGGGCTCTGGGCACCGGCTCAGCCTCTCTGAGCAGGGCAGGCTCGGGTGCAGCCCTGAACCTTGGCACCCACAGGGCATGTCCTGGGGCCAAAGCTGCCCTGTGCAGCAGGGACACTGCGGGTGGCAGCAGCTGAAACAGCTGAGCACGCCCTGAAATGGGAATGACACTTAGATAAAGGTGCTGCCTTGGGAGTGTTGTGCCTCATATTCGCACTCCTGTGAAATGGTGAGAGTCGCTTTGTGTCTGTGTTGCTAAGCTCAAATGGGATGGATAAGTGTTCCAGGAAGTTGTTGTACCTGAATGTAGTGAGCAAGGAATGTATTTTTCAAAGTGAATGGAGTTTAAAAGGTTAAAAAGAAATTAACAGAAGTATTTAGTGGTCAGAAGCATTCTCTTCACTCACTTCCACTGGAAGAAACAAACATCTCCCATGCTATGTTTAGTGGAAATTTGCCAGTGAAACTGTGCAAGTTGTCATATCTAAATATAGTCACAGCAACCTACAGGAACTAGGTTAATATTTTTATTAGCTGGAGGAGGATGGTTCTGCTTTCCTCATTTGGTTAATAATCCCCTCTATAATGTGCCAAGGTAACTATCATTTACTGTAGCTTGCACTGTCTTTCCATATATACTATATATAGAATAAAAACATGTTTTTCTGCTCTTTGGTCGGACACAGCTTAAAAAAAACACAAAAAAAAAAAATACCAAAAAAACAAAACCACCCCTGAAAACAAACAAACCAAACCAAACCAAAAAAAAGAGGTCCCAGCGAAGACTAAGTAATCTATAAAGAAACTAATTCTAAAGGACCTTCAAATGCTATAATTACACTTCTGCTGCACTTAAAAATTATTTAAGTACCACCTGCACTTAAAGGTCAGTGGTGCAACAAAGACATGAAACTAAGTCTCTTAAACTTCTTCAACTCTAATTTTAAAAAAAGACCATGGGTAAGCATGTTAAAAAGAAAACATTTCCAATGTAAATAGTACCTTTTAAAATAGCTTTCTTTTGTTCTGTGGGTGTTTGCAAACCCCACTCAGGCAGCTTATTTAGATTGTTTCATTGTTTGTTGGTGCTGTACAGACAGGCTCTTTTGCCATTTCATATCAGTTTAAATTCTATTATTTGCCTGCTCAGCTTTCTTCATTTTGTATAGTTCAGGTTGAAATCCCTTATGATTTGGCACATTATTCTCTTTCCTCCTGTTCCACGAAAGTCAAGTAACATACCAGACTCCACAGTGAATCTTGAAATACATGAATAATGAGTATTCCATTAAGAGAGAGTAACAATATCCCATAAAGAACCATAGTTTGTTTTTTTTTTTTTGCTTGCCAAACTATGCTTGTATGTTAGTTTAAACTTTCTTTGACTTAGTAACTGTGGAAGGAATCTGAGGCAGCCCACGTTTTGTCATTTACATCGTGTTGTCAAGTACAGATTTTTGAGATCATTGCTGTTAGCATTTCTTAGCAATGTGTAGGTGTGAAATATGCCTACTTCAAACCAAATTCCATGGTTATAGTCAGTGATCTGGTCACCTAGGAAACTTTTAATAATGGATCTGGTTGGCTTGATTATGCAATTCTGGTATGATCAGATTTTTCCAGTTCCCTGTAATTGGAAAATGTAGAGCTTGAACAAAAAAGTAGTTTTAATTTCCTTCCTAGAGGAAAACCCTCCTCTGTCTTCAGTTGTTTTAATCACAATCTAAGATACAATGTTCTGTATTCGTTTTGTGGTGATTTCAGTAGAATTACTTGAAATTGCAGGATCTTTACAATAAAGTGTTGGGAAGGTATTGAGCCATTATTGGTCTGTTTCTGTCTCTTTGTGAGTCCGTGTGAACTCATTGCACTCTGAGGTCCTCCTGTCTTTTTGAGATGTACTTGGGGGATTTTGTTCTGATTCTTTGCTGCAAAAGTCTGCTAGCACTGAAGGGGGGAAAAAGGTGGAGCACTTAATCTTCCATATCTGTCTTTCCAAAATTTTTGGATATTCAAGTTGATGAAAGAACTTACAGTATTTTCAATTTCTTTGTTGTGTCTTGTGTTGCAGGAGTGTCAGTTTGGTTCAGTAGAGCCAGCAGTTAAATTGTCTCTAGGACCTTTGAGGAAAAGGATTGTCCCCCTGTTCACAGACATGCCTCCCAGACACCCCCAGCTAGGGAAAAAAAATAAATCAATAGCAGGATGTGAGAGAAATCCACAAAATTGTGTGTAGTGGGGAGGGCAGGTAGAGATGTTGTCTGTAGCTGAGGAACTTGGGCAGTATCAGATAAAATTGCAGGAGCCCTGCTCAAGGCACAGATTGGTTTTGGTGGTGGAGCCACACTGCTTAAAGGTTGCATCTGTTCAAGGAGTGACTAGGGAAGAGCAAGGTCACAAAGCAGGTCAAGTGTTCTGTGATTTGCAGAAACACCACCTGAGTCAGGAACACCCTCAAACTGAGAGCAGCAGCAGGGAAGGTATCACATGTGCTTGTCTCATCCCTGCTCCAGCCTGTGTGCACCAGTACAGCTGCTGCTGAGGATGGAGCAGCCAGACCACTGTCAGAGCTGGCAGGATGCTCTGGAGGTGTCCTGGTGACTAGGGCTGAACCTGAGCTGTGCTTCAGTGGAAACAGTATGAGTGCCACCTGAGACTGCTCTGCAGAGTTTGTCTGCTGTGATTACTTCAGACAGACCTGAATTTCTTTAGAACAGGGGGTTTGTTTTTCTACAAACTGTCTGTATTCTGACAGGTATTTCTGCCTGTGTCAATACATTTGAAGTATTGGCTGCAGGGCATTGCATGAGTAAGTTGCAAGGTGCGTTTCTTCTACAGTGTGGGAACTGGGTCATTATCTTTTGTGTTAACTTTTGCTGGTGTCACATCAAACAAAATGGGGAGTGGTGACTGGTTTGGATACACTCAGGATGATGTCTGAAGGATGCTAAGCCTGTGGACAAGGCTGAAGAGTTAATAGGAATGTTTTCCATAGCAGACACTTCTTGCACATGTTACTGGATTGAGCAAGGTAAATCCAAAGGATGCTTTTTTGGCAAGTAGTGCAGTGACAGGCACTCTGTATGGAATACTCATCAAAGGTGATGGATTTCATTGTAAGGATTGATCTCATGGGCTCTGTTTAGAGGGCAGCTGTTGCTTGAACTTGGCTTGAATTGGGGAAACTGCAATGTACTCTGGCATCCAGGCTGGTCTGATTAAATACTTAATTTTAGATAGGGATAAAGCCTTCTCATAGCTTCAAATTTTTTGTTTCATTATGCAGCATATTGCATAGGGTTCAAAATGCTGCTCAGTAGTTTAATTGGGAAGCTATTTAGTGGAAATTCATGACCCCATTTGAACTTGTTAAAAGCCCTGGAATGTGAAGAGGAAATTGGTTGCATGGTCACTTGGTGTGCAGTAAGAGGGCAAAATTAGCAGTGCTGTAATGTATATATGCTCTGAATAAAAAAAACAAACCAAGCAAACTCCTTGCTCTTTTGTTTCTGCCCAAGGACTTAAAAGCACCAAATGCTGTTTGATGGGGGTTTGGTTTCACTGGTTGGGTTTTTTGACTCATTTGCATGAAGAGAATGGACTGTTGGCTTTCAGGGGAGCTACTGGGCTTGGGTGAAATTCTCTTACCACTGCTCAGTCCTATGGTAACAGGATTAGCTCAGACTGAAAAGTAGTAAGTTATTTTTGTTTTGAAGATTTCTTTCTGTCCAGTAGTCATAGTGGCTTTATTTTTGAGTCTTGAACTAGCTGTTTGCAGAGTGGATAGACTTAGTTGCTTTGTCTTCCAGAGGGTAATTTTAAATACAGCACCTTGCCCATAGCAGTTACTGTTTGGTAATGTCTCACACCTCTACTGTGGCAGCATATTTGCCTCCTCTCTTGGAATGAGATACAGAAGGTCATCCTGAGCTAGTGCTATTCATTGCATTTTATGTTGCAAACTCTGCCCTGAAAGCATATTAATACATGTTCTTTCCTTTTCTTCCTCAGATAAACTTCTTGTCTTTACTGTAGCAACTAAGGAGACGGATGGCTTTCACCGTTTCATGCGAACTGCAAAGCATTTCAACTACACAGTAAAGGTATTGTGTGGTTTGTACCAAATATTTGTGTGTCCATGCTGTGGAACAGAACCAGGCTATGGTAGCTGACCTTGCTTTGGCTCCATTGTGTGCTGGGACAGAGGGAAACAGCAGCAGAGCTGGGGGGCAGAAAGGGCACTTGCAGCTCTCCCTGTTGCTCACCTGCTGGTGCCCCTTGAAGCACTACAGGAGGGATGTGCTTCCCCTGCCACCCTTAGAAGCTGCTTTAGGGGTTTGTAGCTATCATGGCCAGCATCCTCCTCATTCACAGGTTCTGTCAGGGTTTGTCACAGAGCCTTGTTTTTCAGTGTGGCTGATTTTGTGTGTATGAACGCTTCTGGGACCTGTACTGCACTCAAGGGCTGTGGATCTCCTTCCTTAAGCAAGGCTGGAACACTGCTGCAAGGAAGGAGGATCATAATTAAAATTTCTCTATGTTTCCCAGGAACCTGTAATTTCTGAGGGGACAATGTGTTTCTATCATCCTTGCCAGCCTTTTCTGCCTTGCTCTGTGCCTCCGTGTGTCACGTACTTAGGCTGGCCTCTGCATGACCCTGGGAAAAAGGGAGGGCACTAACCTTCTAAAGTCTCCCCACAAATTGGTTCTGCCAAGAGAAAATCCAGGAATTCAGATGCTGTTATGAAATTTTCCTGCTTACTTACCACAGTGCCTGCACTATAAATTGGAAATTTGTGTCTTTGACTTCTACTACTGAATTTAGAGGACTGAGACAACCTTTCCTAATATGATAAAGCTGTACTGGAGCACCTGAGCAGCCTGAGCTCTGGATGCATCTTTTAGCTTTGCAGATTTATCCAAAACAGCATGCCATGTAGTTCTTCCAGGCTTTATATGTTCCAAAAACATTATGTTCAAAACGCATAAAGAGCTGCTTTTTTTTTTTTTTTCCTTTTTTTGACATATAATCTGCTATAGTGCTTGGCTGAGGAGGAGTTTTATGTTTAACTGAGTTAAAGCACACAGCTGTGTACTGGGAAACCTATCCTTCCCTTTTTCTACAAAAAGCTTGCAATTTGAATTAGTTATACCCTGATCCACCAGGGTCTTTTGTGCCTCCTGTTCCTAAAGGGATGTTACTGAATTTTAAAGGTCTCATTCAGAATGTTTTTCTAATACAAATTTTGAAACAATCCTTAGCTTTTTTTCTATTTTTTTTTTCTGAAGGAGACACATTTGAGTAAATGGCAGTAGCAGGCAATTGCTTGATTCTTATTTGGTTAAGAAATGTCTCTCTCATGTTTTTGCAGTGATGTCATTGTGCTGAATGTTGCTTCAGACATGGAAAACTTAGGATGCTGGAAGTGCTGGCTTGCTATGCTTTAATGTGTTGCTTCTGCTTTAGCATCTGTTTTCAATAAGAGTCTGCTTTAAAAAAGCCTCTTGGGTTTGGGTACTAGCAAAAAGTGCCTTTTTTTTTTTTTTTCCCTTATTCCAGGTTCTTGGAAAAGGTGAAGAATGGAAAGGTGGTGAGCTGCCCAACTCTATTGGTGGAGGGCAGAAAGTTCGACTGCTGAAGGAAGGCATTGAAAGCTATGCTGATCAAGAGGACTTGGTTGTACTGTTTGTTGAATGGTAAGCAAACCTGGCTACTTGTCTTTGTTTTGGTTTGGGCAGCCATGCAAAAGTGGCTGCTGTGATATGCTGAAAGTTGCATGATGCTTTTGTTCTTCACTGTTTCATTTGAGAGAGTTTGTGTCTTTTTTCTTCATTCATAAAAATAGATTGCTTGGAGCAATTGTTACTTTTTAACAGATTTACAGACAGAAGAGTTGTTCATAGTTCTGCTGCCTCCAGGGGGTAAAAAAATGTTTCTGGGAGCTGACAGGCTTTTAGGCAAGCATTCGTCCTCTCCCGGCTCAGCTGCAGTGAGAGCAGGATGTGGCTGCAGGCTGGGAGTGTGGATGGGAGGGGGAGCAAAAGCAGCTCCAGAAATAGTGTCCAGTAGGGACCAGAGGCATAACCTTGTTCCATGGAGTAACAGTGATATGGAGAAAGCTGGGAAATGGCTCCCTGAGGAAAGCATTTAACAGGAGAACCTGCACGCGTTAGAGGACTGAGAGTCTTGGTGTCAGATGCAGCCTGGTGCCTGTGCTAGCTGTGTGATGGAAGGATGGAGAGCACTGCTGCAGGTGCCAGATCACAGCTCATAGCACAGCTATGCTTGAACGTCCTCCCTGGAGGTCAGAGAGGCTTCTCCCTGTCACAGAAAGCACAGAGCTCAAATGTGTTCAAATCACACTTTCTCTGTTGCTTCCCTCTGCTTTTTCTCTTCCTCTTATTTTCCTCCTGTGACAGCAGCGTGATCAGAGTAGCTCGGAATCCAGCTTGCAGCAGGCTCTTCCCTGCTAATGTTAACCAGAGCAGGGTCACAGCTCCCAAATAATCACTGCAGGGAAGGCGTGGGACCAGGTCTTGCATCAGGGACAGGAAGCTCCAGGTGCTGACAGGCAGCCTTGGAGAGAGGTGGCTGAGTGTGAGCTTGGAGAGAGCCATGTATGAGTTCACCCGTACTGCTGGTACCACATCTTGTTGGAATGTCTGCTCCAGGATTCTCTTTCAGCTTTTGACATGCTTGATTTATTTAAAATTTGACAGTTGAAGAAATTTAGGGACACTTTTTCAAGTTAGGAGCATAGCAGGATTTGCACAGCAGACATCACAAGGCAAAGTGGCTGGACGCTGGCATTTTATGAAAAAATTAATTTGTTGTTTTTCATAAGTTAAAACTTTGGAAAAGTTGGAGTAGCCTATTAAACTGGTAGCAAATTCAAATATGTTGCTTAATTTTCTGTTCCAATTTTACCTCTTGTGATGAGTAAAAGAAGTGCCTAGAAAGCAGAAAATAGAAATAATTTTCACTAATTTATAAATAAGCATTATAATGAATGCTTTTTATGTTGAATATCTTTTTTTCTATGCTTAGGTCTACCTCTAGTTTGGAGGTACATATCCAGTTTTTGAATTCCTTTGCTTATTGACTTATTCCATTTTGCATTTGCTAAGTGGAAAAAGAATCTTTTTAGAAGTAAATACATTATATGTTTGTTCATAGTGTTGTCCTACTAATCATACAAGAACTGAAACTTTTAAAGGTTAATTTCAAAGATTTTTTCTGTGCTAAAGCTCAGATGAATTACACATTTCCCAAATGTTTTCTACTTTCATTGAATTTCTTTGTTTCTGAATTTATCATCCTAATTCATAACTATTTTCTTCCTATGTGGTAAGATATGCTGGCTCAAATTTTTCTTCATCGTAATTTGCTCTCTGGAGGGGAAGGCTGTCTGCTGGTGTGGGGGAGAGAGTACAGAGGACCACGTGTGTCAAAGTGCAAAAGCCATTATTTTTCTTCCCATGAAAAATCACAGGATTTAAGGCCTCCCAAG
Source organism: Cettia cetti (assembly GCA_013401135.1). Taxonomy (NCBI): domain Eukaryota; kingdom Metazoa; phylum Chordata; class Aves; order Passeriformes; family Sylviidae; genus Cettia; species Cettia cetti. The sequence goes on along the minus strand of VZUI01025707.1, from coordinate 83,796 downwards.
TTCCTGAAGTCCAAAATCCCAAGTACATATTCATTTCAAGCTGTTGGAACTGATTTCAGACAGGAGTGAAAAAACCAGTTTGCTGATTCTAGCATTATATTTTAATTCTAATGAGCTTTTTTGTTTCCAGAAATCCTAGCTTGCAATTTAAACGCTGATCAATGTAGCAGTAAGTTTGGAAAAGACAAATGTCATGAACTTCCTTTCTTCTTCAAGTGTTTTTTATTATATTCATTGTGAAGCATTTGGAATATTAATCTTGGGGGTGGGGAAAGGAAATGTCTGGTTTGCTTACTGTAACTAGGCAAGTAATTTCTAGGGAACTGTTTACTTAACAAACTTAGTTTCTTGGTTTGGTTTTTTTTTTTTTTTTTTTTTTTTCCCCCAGCAGTTTGTTATATGGCTCAGAATTCTGGAAATAGTTTGAGCTTCCTCTGTGGACAGCTTGTGCCTATCTGTAGATAGCAAAATGTCTGTAGATGGAACACTATTTAAATTAGGCTTGTTTTTGCTCGAGCTAACCTCTGGTTTATTTTGGACCATTTCAGATTGAACTGGCTAATGGCCAATGTAGACTGGATAAATTGGTTGGTGCTGTGGCTGTTCATCCAGAATTCCCACAGACATCTCTTTATCGTGGAAGAATTTTGAAGCCTCTGTTTGATTCGTTGTATTTTTTTTTTTAACATTTGTCAGAAACTAAAGGATAATTATATTTTCTATGTATCTCAAAATGGTTAAGGTGTGATCCTGCTGGGGACACAGTCTAAGTGACAAAATAGTTTTGTATCTGTTTTGTGACATTTGTACTCACTAGTAGGCACTGTCTCACTTGTATTTTGAGCTCTTACCCTGCAGTTACAACAGCAGCAAGTTCCCATTGTTAAAGTTGTGGATGCAAAAATTGCTTGGGCAGTTCTAGAGCACCTGAGTCTCTGCTGCTGTTTCCCTGTGTTGCTGGGAGTGCAGGGTGCATATCCAGGATGCTTTGCTGCTGCAAAAGAGAGGGAGGGAGGGATGGATTCCAGTCCCAAGCATCTGCCATCTGGGAGCTTCAGGAAATGGGATTAGGTTGTGGAAACTTTCTGAGGTTTTCTTTTTTCTTTTTGTCTTTTTGTCTTTTTGCCTTTTTTTTTTTTTTTTTTTGCTTTCTACTTAATTGGAAGGATTTATGAAGAATAAATAAAAGTATCTGAGCTGTTCCTGGTTGCCAAAAAGCCTGCCTTTTCCTGGATATGTCCACACTCTTTTTTCCTGTCAAATTTTGAAGTCCTGTTTAAAGCAAGTCATTGTGTCACCCCTAATAACAGTATAAACTGTCAAGGGTAGTTTTGACCTGTGATGGATTTAGTGGTGCAGTCCTGACCTGAACCCCCCTTACAGCAGGAGCTGAGGTCTGAATAGCCAAATGGAATCTGACAAAGCAGGTGAACAAGGCAAACGATGCACTTAGAGGTGTTAAGAAGTTTTCCTTTTGCATGGAGAGAAAAGGGTGAGCCTCATAGAGCAGCTGATGAGGATACTGTCAGCATGGGGTGGAAGGCTGGTGGAGGTCCTGCCCACAAGAGGTGTGGTGACAGTAAGTCACCTCTTGACAAAACAGAGGGCCTTGACCATTAATGACCAGTGTAGGTTCCTGCTGGATTAACAGAGCTGCATAATATCCATTGCAGTTTATCAGCTCAGCTCTGGTCTTAGGATTATAAACTGTGCTTTTTTATAACTGTGTATTAAGTAGCATATCTTTTTCACAAGGAGAGCCTGTGGCTGGCCCAGCATGTTGCTCAACTTTGGCTTTCTTTCCCAGAGTGACAGTCCTTGGAAGCAATGTTCCAGGGTGTTTGGTTCCTTCCTGCAGCTGTAAGTCCTAGCAGCAGCAGCACTACCCTGATCACCGAGGAGAGGCACAGCCTGCCATGAGCTGTTAGGTTAAAGCCTCAGACAGATCTGTTTTTGTCTGTCTTCAACGTGTCTCCTGTTCCTTGTGTGTTCTACAGGCTCGGTCTGGCATTGAGTCAGGCTACAGAAATTGAATGGAAAAGAGAGTGAAGTGTATTCCTGTAAATTTGGGCAGAAACAGGCCTTTTTTGTGAAACTGGGTAAGGTCCAAAATGTACAATTTTTCATGCGTACTTCTGCCAAAATTGCAGAAAAACATAGCAGAGTTTTTAGAAAACCACTTACTTATATAGACTACATAACACACTTCCTCTCCAGGGTTCATACTTTGCTTTGTGGTGAAAATCTTTTTTTACATTTGTAAGCCAGCTGTTGTTCAGTTCTCTTAGGCCAATTTCATGAAATCCTCTTTGAAGAAAGACATCTTGAATAATTTCAGAGCTGTAGTAAAGGAGTACCATAAGTCAGTAATGGTTGGTCTGTTGGCACTATTGCTGGGTGATCCATTGCAGTGCAAAATGTTCCGTGTACTGCAGGTGGGGGTACTGCTGTCCTAATTAGCCCAGCTAAAAGGCTTTGCAAGAAAAGCCTTGGTCAAGGTTAGACCTTGATTTTTGGTAGCTCTACTGATCCTTTGGCTGGTGATTGTTAGTTTCTGAGGTACATGTGTAGAGTAAGAATATTCCGGCGTTCAGATGGGGAAACTGCAAGGCTGAGATGCTGCCATTAAAATATTTTGCTGCTTCAGCCAGAGACTAATCTGTGATGTGATATCAACTTCACTGTGACATTCTTCATGCTGTGTAAAGTGAACCTTGAAGGGGGAGGCATTGGCACAGGTCATCCAGAGCAGCTGTGGATGCCCAATCCCAGGCAAATTCCAAGTTCCAGGCCAGACTGGTTGGGGCTTTGAGCAGACTGGTCTAGTGTGTGGCACCCCTGCCTATGGTGGGGGGATTGGTTTGTTTGCTTGGTTGTGTTTCCAACCCCCTGTGCCTACCAGGCATTGATTTAGATTTGGTTCAGCCACAAGAAACCACCAGGCTTGGGCTGCTCCATTCTTACAGGACTGTGGCCAAACCCAGGCAGGTTTTGTTCTGGTTTGGCACACTGTTCATTTTTAGCTGTGTGTAACAGCCAAAGATGAGCCCTCCACCTTTAGGCCTTTATCCTCAACAGGAACTGTGACTCAAAAAAAAAAAGGTGTTTTATAAATAGATATTGTGATGCTTTGAGCCTTTTAAGTCTTCAGCACATTAAAGGTGTTGAAGGAGAAATCTATGCCTTGTCAGAATGCAGTACACTTTATGGGCAACTAGACTTCATTGAGATCTAAGTACATCCTTGATAAGACTTTTTAGAAGAGTCAGTGCTGTTGTATTTAGGAACAAGATCATCTAGATTTTCTCAGTGGAAGTCATCTAAGCCATCTTTCAGTCCTACTTTTCATCTGTTTAAGTTTTATATTTTTAATTGTTGTTCTTAAAAGCGTAAGCAAAATACCTGTAATAGGAAAATCAACTGCAGATAAACAAAATGTGAAGAAAAAAGAATGTCCAAATTGTGGAAGACTAAAAAGCAGAGGGGGAATTACTTTGGATAAGTAGTACTGATTGAAGTTTCTCTTAGAAAGGTGTAGAATTTTTACATGGTGGTTAAATATGATTTAATTGCATCATTTTTCAGAATGAAAGAGCAGTTTGACTTTTAAATTTGAGTAGTCCAATGACTTGTTTTGAACACGGAAACATTAAAAGGAAACTAACCTAACAGATGTATTTTCTTTCCTTTTAAGCTATGATGTTATCTTTGCCGGGGGCCCTGAAGAACTGCTAAAGAAGTTTCAGGAAACTAATCACAAAGTGGTGTTTGCAGCAGATGGACTAATTTGGCCGGATAAAAGGCTGGCTGACAAGTATCCTATTGTCCGGAGTGGAAAACGATTCCTGAACTCAGGAGGCAAGTGTGATGCTCAAACACTTGAACTTGAACATGACCCATCTGTTATCTGCTCTGTGCTTGCTGTGTGTGGAGCTGCTCCTGAATTACCCAAGTATAACACTGATGACTGGCTATGCTGTCATCTTCCTCCCCTCCCCACTTGCATAGCTCCTCTTCTGTGCTCAGGCATAGTTTTCATCCAAATTTGCACAGTGTGTGTTTGGCAGTAACTTGTAAAAAGCAGATAAATGCAGGCAGCTGTGCGTGGCAGCGTGATGCTGAGCAAGGCTGACCCATGGCTGCAGAAACAATGCAGTGCACAAGCCCAGGCAGAGCAGCACGTGCTATTTATAGGCACAGTTTAGCCTGGTCACAGGATTCCTGAACTCCTGGAGCTCTCTGCACACAGGGTGGATGTGCTGGCAGCTCTGCCTGGCCTGTCAGCATGGCTTACACAGCTCCTTCTGAAAGTGGGGGGAGCTACTCCCTGTGATCTCAGTGATGGATGAATTCTGGAATCCTCCTTGAAATGCCAGCTTTTCTAATAATTTTGCACTTGATTAATACGTGCACTGGTGCAAATACTGTGCTGTGTAGAAGCTATTGAGCGTGTAATTTCTGGGGCACCCTCCTTCAGTGTGCGCATCTGGGAGAGTCCCTGTTTCTTTCCCTCACCTATCTGTCCTATCTTTTTTATTTTGGTGTGTATTGGTTTTGAGTTGAATTCTCATTGTATTTCTGTCAGTATTAGATTCAGGCATCTCTGCCAGTAAGAAGTGATTGATGAAAATGAGGATTTTTCCACAGATGGGCTTCTTGGGAAAGTGATAGTCTGATATCATACTTTGGCATTCTCAGAACTATCCTGGGCAGATATGATTTATTTTTTTCCTTTAAATACCATTAATATAAAAATAGCCATTAATTATTGACTTTTTGAAGCAGACCTATTACATACCTCAGGAAAAAGATTGGATTTTGAGCCAAGTTCCATTAATTTCCTACTTTTTCTTTACTGGCACCACTCAGAATGAAGTCCCTGGTTGATGGACAGCTTTGGCAGGGTACTGCTTTTTATGGAAATAACTCGTGTGTGTTTGATGTTGCAGGATTTATTGGTTATGCTCCATACATAAATCGTATTGTGCAGCAATGGAATCTGCAGGATAATGATGATGACCAGCTGTTTTACACCAAAATCTATGTTGACCCATTGGCAAGGGTAGGTAGTAAGTTGCTTTCTCTTTTCTTTCTGCTTGAAATAACACGCTGCTCCTCATAAAACACCAGGAGATGAAAAGACCAGGAATGCTGTCTTTTTATGCTGGAGTGCCATGTTGACAGTTGTTTGCTCTCCTGATGTCCCTACTGCTGGAATGATGAGCAGACTCCCAAAGGGTCATGCCTTGATATATTATTTCAGGCTGTCCTCAGACCCAGGCAGGTTGTGCTTCATTGTTGGAAATAACAGCTCTGAGGTATATGATCAGACACATTTATCTCAATGAGGGTCCCATGTACTTGGCAGTTTGATGGCCAGAGAATGTGGCATTTTTCCAGGGTGTCACTGAACTACTTGCTGATCCATTGTTTTATATTTTGGCTTGTTGCCATTTCAGATCCTGCCTTCTGCTTTCTGTGCAAATATGTTCAATAAAGCTGCATTGTAAATTTTTGGTGAAGACCTCTCTGAGGCCTCACTTAACAAATTTCTCTGCTGAGTTGCAGTGTTAAAAGTATGATAGATGTTAGAAGCATGTCCCTGATGCTGGAAAAAGAGGGATAAGGGAAGTTAATATGTTGGTGCAAAAAGACTTTAGAAGCTGATATAGCAGAATTTTGAGAAGGATTTTGCTAATATGTATGCTTAAGGCAGACACAAAGCTTTTGGAATATGGACACGTTATTTCTGGCATAACTTAATGGAAAATCAGGTCTGTTTGGATACAGAGGTTCAGAAATAGAATATTTCTGCTGGAAATGATCATCTGGTCCGACTGGCTGACCAGTATGGGCCTGACCAAAAGCTAAAGTGTGTTTCTAAGGGCATTGCCCAAATGCTCTTTAAGCCCTTCACAGGCTGGAGGTATTGACAACCTCTCTAGGAACTGATCCAGGGTTTGACCACCCTCTTCATAAAGAAATGCTTCCTGATGTCCACTCTGAACCTTCCCTGGTGCAGCTTTGAACCATTTCCACCAGCTCAGCAGCTCCCTCTCCCCTTCCCCTCGTTGGGAAGCTGTAGGGAGCCCAGAGGTGGCCCCTCAGCCTGCTCCTCTGAACTAGGCAAAACTCAGCTGCTCCTCACAGGAAATTCCTTCCAGCCTTTAATGTTTGAATTGCTTATGTGCAAGTTAAGTCAGATGCCAGATATGCAATTGAAGAGACAGGGTGTAGAGACACTAAAGCTGATTCTGCATCCAAGTCAGAAATAACATAATTAGTTGTCTAAATGGATTGTCTTCTGGACCAAAACTGTGTATCTGTGCAGAGCCCTGCTGCACTGTGGTTCAAACCACTTCCAGGGTGCTTGCTATACACCACCACTGATTCTTTGTGTAGTAATAATATGCCCAATGGTGGAGAATGTGTGAGAAAATCTTGGAAGACCAAAACCAAGGATGTCATCTGTATAGAGAGTTTTAAGTGTTTTAAATATTACATACTTGAGTAAACATTTTAAAAATGGTAAAATATAGTATTTAAAGTAAGCTAGGATTACTAATACAACATTAGGAACATGTTTTAAAACCACCAGTGTTCTCTCTTCTGAAATGATACTTAAATTTGACTTTTATATTTTTGTGACTCTGAAACACACAGCATGTTTTGTTTCTTGGCCAAGACTTGTTAATTTTTAAGACACAGAATTTCTTTGCAGTTCTTGTGGAGAGATGACCTTTATCCTTCAAGTTTAAAGTTTCTGCATGTGCAAAACTGATTGCTACAGAACTGCACAGCTTGGGAATACAGAAAAATGTAGCAATGTAAAGAACATATAGAATCATTTTCCCTGATTCCTTGCTGCCACTGTGGTATAATTGCAACATTACTGTAAAAACATTGTCTTTTAGAATGCCTCAACAGCTTTAGTACTTTGATTTCAGGAGCACATTAACATTACTCTGGACCACAAATGTACAATTTTCCAGACCCTAAATGGAGCTGTTGGTAAGTGTATGATTTGCACATTGTGTGTTTCATTAACTGTTATTGACACTTCTTTTTTTTGCTTAACCATGAATGTAGTTCTTTAAATGTGTGTTTATTTTAAGGAAGTGTTTGGATGGGCAAACCTGACCACCAGATTAGTTACAGGTCTTTTGGGTTGATTAGTAATTTAGTTCTCTCATTAATAAAATGTTTGATTTAAAATAGAAAAAATAGTTTCAAATAAATGAAGCTGGCAGTAAATACAGAGTTAAGAATAATTTTTCCATCTACCTTTCCAAAACTTAATTACAGGAGTAAGATTAGTAATTAAAAATTTCATTTTAGATGTTCTCAAGCAAATGGCTATACATAATGAACTAGAATGTAGAACAATTTAGAATTTCCTTTATTTAACTGTCAGGAATTTAAATGAAAAAATGCATCTGTGCAAAATTCCTTTCTTACATCTGACCTCCAATTTTGGAACAACTTTTTGTAGTCAGATCGTAATAACTAATAAATAACTAATTTTGAATGAAGTAACTAATTTTTCTATAAATAGCATTTGCACTAAATTAGTATTACTTTAAAAGCAGATTTTATTTCAATACTGAAGCTTCTGTTGAGAAACTTTGGAGTTTTATGTCACCTTATTTATCATAAGGAGCTTAGAATTCAAACTCAAGTTAAATAATTGACCAAAAGCTTCTGAATAAATACTGATGATAGCAAAAGCAAGATACATCGTATCAGAAAGGACTTAAAAACAGTGAAATTTTAGCTTTTATTTGTGAACTTACTGTACTGCTTTGTTGATTTGCAGATGAAGTCCTTTTGAAATTTGAAGAAGGAAAAGTAAGAGCAAGGAATTCAGTGTATGATACCCTGCCAGTCACCATTCATGGAAATGGTCCAACTAAAGTGAGTGACAGTTTGATTTTATTTTCATGTAAAACTAAAACATCAATGCAGGCAAAAAATACAATGGTGGAAGAGTATGAAACAGTCATAACACACCACCAGTGCACGTTTCCATTTAATGTTATTAGGAATTGAGAGGATAAAAACCCCCTTTGAATTCATGTTATTCTGCTGTCACTGTTACTTGGTATTGCTGCTGAAACAACTCATTCTGCTCCCAAATTCTTGTAGCATGGGATATTAGAAGCAAGAAAATGTTTGTTAATTTGTTCACTAACACACAACTGTTCTTGAAGCTAGTGAAGATTTTCCATCTGGTTATTAAATGGAAATCAGAATTACAGGGGGCAGGATAATCTAGCCAAGAGTGATGGGCTGGGATAGAAAGCAGTAACACATCTGTTCCTACCCTGGACCCAGGTGTGTGTATACACATATATAAAATACACTGCATTTAGGCAAAGGAAGAAGTCTCTGTGTATCTGTCTAGGTACACGTGTGGCTGGCTTTTGCCCTTGCCTTCAGTGTCACTGATCACTGCTGCCACTGTGCCCATGGCTTGTGAGCTTTGGGCACATGGTGGAGCACTGTCTGCCCTGTGAAACAGCTGTTTTGACAGACTCTGATATGTAAGGATTCACTGGTGCAGAGTTGCTCTGAGAGAAATGGCTGTGTTTTGGTATTATGGCAGCTGCATTTCTTTGTTCTGTGCCAAAGAAGTGTAAAGGTGTATTGTTTACAGTAATGTCTCTTGGCTGAGGGATTGGGCATGGCTACTTTCTAATTTCTTCTGAATAAATGTTCCTTACTGATGCTCCTTATTTTAAGAAAAGTACCTGTCAGGAGAAGTCAAGTCTGAAACTCACTAACATCCCAGGGACTGCTGCTTCTTTCGTTGTGCACATGTATTTTGATTTTGGAATTAGAGAATATAATGATGCCTTTATCTATTTGCCTTCTAACTACTCAGTAGGGGTGAAATGTATGACCAATTCCTTCCATTTTTGCCTCAATAAAATCCCCAAATTTTGTCATCACTGGCTTTGCTGACATGTTGCCAATAAAAGGAAAGGGTCTGTATTTCACAGTTGTGCAAACAGCTTAGGATGGAACTTATCCTAATCTAAGAGTTATGCTGTCATTAATTTGAATTGTTATTTATGTACCAGATTCACCTGAATTATTTGGGAAATTATATTCCTAATGCTTGGACACGGGAAACTGGTTGCAGTGTTTGTGATTTGGACTTACTAGACCTGTCAGCAGTAAAGGTAAGAATACTCTGCACTGGAACAAGGCCCTTTTGATAGGTGGTTAGTGATTTCTGAGGCCAAGTGGCTTCTTCATTCTTGTTTTACTGCTTTCAGGAATATTTTTATGCATGCATTTTAATATAGATTTGCACAGTATTACTGAGGATGGTGCCATCCCCAAAAACCCTCCAGATCTTCACCTCTGTTCAGTGAGGGTGAATGAGCAATATTTGAATTGTTCAAGGTTTTAGGGAATGATTAGAATTTTAGAAGAGGTAGAAAAACTCCTGGATATTTCAGATTTTTTTACCTACAAAACAGTCAACATGCATCATTTGAACAACTTCTTGCAAATAGAGTTTAATAGCTAGAACTAACATGGTTACAATTACTATTTTCTGAGATTAAACAATCCAAAACTGCTTTGCCTTGTAGAGGACAATACACATATTTGTATTGTATAAGCAAGTGTGTTTCTGTTGAAAAAGATGTGATGCAATTGAGACTGGATTTCAGTACAGTTTTCAGAATTCTTGTAGGACAAATACACACATACACATGGGCATGTGTGTATATCCAGTACTTGGCAGCTTTGGCTCTTCCACTCCAAGCATGATGTCTTTCATGTCTCTATAAATATTTCAGCTTGTACACAGTAAATTTGAGGCAGAGTAAATACTAAGCTCTGCCATGTGGAATTGTAAGACTTGGATGAAAAAGTAAATTCTGATTATTCTTAACAGGGTCTTTCCAGCGGATGTTTCATTTCTGTTCTGTATTGAAGATTTGAACGAGAACAGGTTTTAGAAGATCATGTTGAGGATAGCATGAAAGAAATAGTGGCTTGTTATCTTTGTAATGAAAGGAAAAAGGGAAAGAATTTCTGGGCAATAAGTAGCTAATGGCTGGAATATAAACTAAATAAATCATTACTGGAATTTTAATAACTTTCAGATTCTTTCTGTTTCTAAATTTTGTTTTCAGTTTTAAGACAAACATTTGAATGTTGATATACTTAGATAATGTTTGCACTCCTGTCATAAAGTTTACCTGAGGAAAAGATATCAAAGATTTTTTTCCAGTGGTGTTGATGATTAAGACATGGTTTTGGAGCAGTTAAAGTGTAAAGCCAGTAAGGGGGGGATGCAATTTTTTACTGGATAGCTTCCTATAGTTTATGTACATCTGCTTGGAATGTGTCTTCTTTACTGTAGTTAATTCTTTGGACTTAATGCCTCACTCACTCTGCCAGAAGAAATAACAAGGCTTTTCCTTGGCCTCAGTGAAGTGTTTACTTCAGGCATATACAAGTACCAGCAGTATTTCATTTTCTGAACGTGCTCTCTGTTCAGGCCAGTCTGGTTGCTACTTAACAAGAAATTTTCAGTGAAAAGTGCAGTTCCTGTTTCGTGCCTTTAATAATTTTCTCCATATTGTTTTATTTAACTGCCTGCATTTATACATTCATATCTTCTGAGGATTTTGCTTGTTTTTTTGGGATTGCCTACAAAGGAGCTCAGAGGTACATATGCAAGGTGTTTTGCTCAGTCCTTGTCCTTTTGACAGAAACAGGATCTCCTGGGCTGCTACCGTGGCTGAGGTGTGGGAAAACTCAATAATTGCTCTCTTCTGGTAATGTCAGGAGCCTGTGCCACCCCCAAATTAGCCACCTGGTCAGGTAGAAGCAGCAAAATGGAAAATAAATTGAAGAGGGCACCTGCACTCAATAAGTGCAAATTTTTGCTACTTTCTTAAGGGTTTTTGGTTTTCTTTCTAAAACCTAAATTAAGTTTGTTGACCAATTTAACCTCCCTAGAAATGCTTTTATATTTGAAAGCTTCTTACTGCTGTAGAGGCTTTCCAGTGTGGCTGAAAAGATGACCTTGCTCCTTGTTTCATTTCACTGGCAGCTCTCGTGGCAAGAGATCCTGGACTTTGCTCTGTGCAGTTGTACTGAGACATTGTCCTGTATTTCTTCCAAAAATTGTCTTACACTCAATTGCTTATTAAAAAGTAAACTTTAAGAGTCGAGTTTATGAAAAAGTAAACCTTAAAAGTCAAACACATGACCTCACTGAAAATGAGAAAATCTATCAGAGAAAATGTAACATCTGGGTGCAGACTGGGTATTCCCAAAGTAGTTTTGCTGAGTGGCAACTTCTGATTTCATATACTCGAAATGCTCATTGTGACCTAGATTCAGATTATGCAGTGACAGCTCCTTGTGGTCTAAATTGATGAACTCTGTGCTTTGAGGAGATGCAGTTTACAGGAACTTTCACTCCTCATTTTTTAAACGCCATTTTGCTTAGGTCACACTGAGATTTTAGAGCCAAGTGGTTCAGATTTCAGTGTAATGAAGCAGTGTCAGTAACTCCTCATTGTCCCCACAGCCTTTGCACATCCAGCCTGAACCTCTTTCCCTTTCCCCTGGAGAATAAGGGGAGAATGACTCTGAATTGGAAGAAAGTACAATGACTGCAGCACTGGTAGCACACGTGTGCTCAGCCTGGCCCAGGCTGCTTTCCTTGTCCCTGGCCATCAGTGGGAGCAGTTCCTGTGACAGCCCCAGCAGCAGCTGCCAGAGAGAGGCACAGGTGCTTTGAATGCATCCGTGCATTCCTCCAGTTGTTCTGCAGTTGCTGTGCTCTCTGTGTGGCTGTACTTTCAGAGCCACCCTCCTGAGCTCTGCAGCTCTGAGCAGGAGGCTGTCAGGGTAAACATGGGATGTGTCTGAGCTGGGGCACTGGCCAGGATGTTTCTGGGTTCCGACGTAGACGGTGACACTGTGAAACCTCAGCATCTGTTGATGCTTTATCCAGACACTTCTCAAGTGGGTGTTGGCCTGCTTAAAAAGCTAGCTGGCAGCCTTATATGAGCATATAAGGTTTCTCTCTGAGCCTTGTAATGGATTAGATTTTTATAGTATTTTTGTCTGGTTTAGAGATGGAAATAATTTTTAGTCAGTGTATTTCTTTGTGTAGGAGTTGAAGCCTTTGAAGGTTAAATTTTTGTCTTGCATAGTGCAATAATACACTTCAGGACTACAAAAAGGTGCTATGTTTCTTTTAGTGGTCATGATCTCATGATCTCTATCAAGCACATACAAAGCAGCCAAATACCATCAAAAGATGTGAACTCACTTTAAAATTATGTCCATGAAAGTTCAGTGTGCTTGTTTTTAGGAGAGAAGCTCTGTTAGTTTATTAAGGATCTTTCTAAAATCAGTGAGTAGGGAAGGAATGCAGGGCCCAGTTAAAATGAATGAGGAGAAATAGGGCACATACATTTATAGAAGGGTATTGCAGTCTTTGGCTTAAAGTACAGCTGAGTAAAATATTTTGTGGTATTTATTCTTTAACTATTTTTAAAAAGCTGCTCTCCCCTGTATTTTCTTGTAAATGTAATCTGTGTCTATACCTTGTTTTAAAAAAAAAGAATTTGCCATTCTGTTCTAGGTGTATTTCCTTAAATGATTCTTTTGCTGTTTTAGTGGCTTTTTACAAAGTAAGAATTTTAAAAACCATGTTACATTATTTTCTAATTCTGGTGTGTGTTATTAAATTATTAAATCCATTATCTTTACTTAATTTGTGATGCCAGTGAAAATGAATGGGGTGCATAGCACTTTTGAGCACACTGGTTTTGATAATTTGAAAGCTGTGTGGGCTAAGTTTACATGACATTAGTTGCTCTTTACTATAACTAATCTTAGAAAAGAGGCAAATCTTATTGGTTGTGTCAAAATATCATTTTTTTTAGGAATATCCAAGAGTAAAAATTGGTGTTTTCATTGAACAACCCACTCCTTTCCTAACTAAATTTTTAGACAGACTGTTGACTCTGGACTACCCACGGGAGGCACTCAGTATCTTCGTTCATAATAATGTAAGTATGACTTTATCATTGTACAGAGCTTCAATTTTGGAAATTATGCAATGAATAAAATGTGGCGTATAAGGATTTGATATAAGAACATAGTTAAAATGCATAGGAAGAGAATCCTTCAGAGTTTAGTATGCAGAGCTGGAAAATTAAATTAAATTGTGTCAGGACTTATGGAAGTCTGTTAAAGGAAACTGCTTAGATTCTTTTACTAATGAAAAAAAAATGTATTTTGAAGTGTGTGATTCTGGAGGAAGTACTGACTGACATAAAACAATGGAGTAAAATAAGAACAGAACAGTTGCAGTTGGAAGAGCCTGCAGTGACCATCAGCTGCTGACCAGCAGCAGGGTTGACCAGCAGTGACACCATGTCATTAATGGGATAGTTGGCATGGGATGTTCTTTTCCTCTTGCTGATACTCCAGCACATTTCTGTTTCTGTTGGCTCTCCTGCAGGGTCCCATGGAAAGATTGGTGTGTTCAGGTGTGTTTTGTCTGGCACTGCTGATAAGTTGCTTTTGATTACTCTCTGCTAATTACCCAATGATCTGGCATTGCTGGTACTACCCCAGAGACTTCAGTCAGTATTGCTGTTTTGGGCAGCCTGGTGCAGTGGAAGCTGACCCTGCCCATGGCAAGGGGATTGGAAGGAGATGGTCTTTAAAGTCTTTTCCAACCCAAATCATTCTGTGATTCTATGATTTTAGTGACTAAGGTGTCAGATGTGCTCAATTGTTTTGGAAAAAAATGAGGCTGAAAGAGAAATGGGAGTAAAATGTAGTTGTACCCCTTTTCACTGACATGTGTTGATAGGATAGCAAAAAGGGGATCAGTAATAGACGTAAAACTTACCTTTAAAGTGTTCATTGTGGTTTTGTTAAGGGGATTTTGAAGGTATAAATGTGATGTGCACATGGGAATTGTGGGTTAGGTAGGTTTTGTAGCTTCAGCCAAAAGTTTTATGGTATTTGAAATGGAATATAATAACTGAACAGCTTTTTGTTATAGAGGGGGAAAACCCCTACCCAATATTTGAATTTTTCTAATGTTAGCCATAATAGACAAAAGCTACAATGAGGGCACTGGTTTGGAAGTATTGTGTGTAGCTGGGAGCTCTTAAATAGAGATAAACAGAAACATGAGGAGGAGGGTAAATAGAAATTAAAGGAACAATCAGTGGGACTACGTTTTAAAGAAACAATGGCTTTGCCTGTACAAGTTGCTACAGGTGCAGCTGCCTCTCTGAAGTGATTCTGGAGGGGCATAAAGAACTCCTGCGTGCCATTAAAGCTGTAGAATGGGTTTTAAAGATTTTAACATAAATATCCTGAAAAATACTGCATAGATAGTTTGTGAATCTTGCATTGTTGTACAGCTGTGATTAGTATTGCTGATGTGTTGGATTATTTTCCTAAAGTTTTGGACAGAGGAGTCTCATTTTAATGACAGATGTACTGGAATATCTTCAAACACTGTTTGGCATCTGTTTCTTTAGGAGAGAATACAGTGTGTTCTTGGACACTGCCTTTGTGATTCATGGTAATTTGTGCCTTACATTTGCTATAAAAAATGTTTACATGATTACAGGAGGTTTACCATGAAAAGCACATCAAGAAATTCTGGGAAAAAGCCAAGAACATTATCAGAAATATTAAAATTGTTGGACCTGAAGAAAACCTGAGTCAAGCAGAAGCCCGGAACATGGGAATGTAGGTTCTAATTTATAAATCTGTTATATTGATGCATTCACTCACATTTTTTCATCTTGCACATGTATTATTTTGCATCTTTAAGGTTTACATCTTTGCCTGTGAAAATGGGAGCTTTTTTGGTAGGAAAGATCTAGACATAAGATATGAATTGTTGAGTGTTTTATGGTTTCTGTCTAATATAAAAAGCTGTTGATCATTGTGAAAAAATCTCTATTTTGGGCTACTTCAGTAGTCTGTTTGTGATGGTGGTGTAGAAAATGCATAGTATTTATTTTCCAGCTACCTTACTGCAGAATTTTTTTCAATTTTGCATTGGATGTGCTTTTAAGAATTGCATTTTTGTTCTCCTAGTGCCTGCTCTTTCTGCTTTTTTCTGAGGTGATGTTTGTATTTAAGTAAACATATGGTTAAAGCTTGACCTGGATGACTGAATTATATTAAATACAGGTGACTGAATTGTATTTCTTCCTGTGGTTCAAAGAGACAGGAATATCTTTTAGAAGTGCTCTAGCAGAGGTTTCTCACAAAGGCAACTAACTTTGTTTGGTCTTGCTTTTTCCTTTTGTTCTTACTAGAGTTCCCAAAACTTTAGCTTTTAAGCTTGCCATTTCCATGCCTAAAGTTGAACCTTGGAGTTTGTGTCCCCTGTCAGACCTGCCTGTCACAGGGTCTCTGGAGTGGCTGCAGTGCTGGCTGCTGCAGAGTGGCTTGTGGCTCTCCCAGTACATCAGTTACATGATGGAGTTTCTCAGCCCAGGATCCCCCCCAGATCAGAACCACCTTGCTGTGGCCCTGGAGCAGGATTCATTCAATGATTCTTTGACTCACTCTTCCACCAAATCTCCCCTGAGTGTCAGAGCAGAGAAGTTAATTTCAAAATGCTGTTTTCTATTCATAGCTGTTCATAGCCTCAGCTGAAAGAATGAAGGTCTTGAGTCTCTGTGATGTTCTTGGAAATTTGCTTGAATGTGGCTTTGTTGTGCTGAAGCCACTGGAAAACTGATCTCTGGCTGAGGTCCAAACTTCTCCCCCTGCCTTTCTAGGAAATGCTGCAGATGTCCAATTCACATGTTTATAAATCATTAAAAAATGATTTATAAACATTCACATGTACCTAAATCATTCTTTGTTTCTAATACTCACTAAAGAAGATGTACCATGTTGACAAACTTTTTTTAGTGTATGTTTTGTGTAATGAGGGTGGGGTTTCTGGAGTTGCCTTTTCCTCTTTGTTGTTATATAGACAGCATAAGGCAGAATCTTCAGTGTAATCAATATCTATAGTAATACTAAATCTCACCCAAAGACTTTGAAACCTGTCATCTTTTGGTAGAACCTACTGACTTATAATGTGACAGAGCTTTTGGTACATGATCACTGCTTGATCTGTGGATAAAAAAATGGTAATTTACATATATGTTTGCACAGATTAATTTCAAACCCTGTTTGAAAGGCAGGTGGATAATCATATGTGTGATATGTTATCCATGGTATGGATGTAATTTGACCCATGTTGCTCCAGTTTTAAAAGGCCCCTTTGATAAAGATTCTGTCCTAAGAGATATATAGAGAAAGCCTGAAGTACAATGTGTGTGGGATGAGACCATGGCAAAACACTGGATCATCCAAAAGTATGAACCTTAGTAGTAGGATTTTCCAAGTGAGCAACGTAACTCCATGGCTCCTTTCAGTTTGTCTGAAACAGATTCAGTTAATCAGCTGCTTGCTTTGCACACCTGGTGTGCTTGGCTGCCCTTGTGAACATCACTGGCTTCACTGGAACAAACACATTTTACATTTCTTTAAAAAATCTAGCTTGAAAGTCTGGGATGTTCAAGGTGAAGGCAGTTACTGTAAAAAATTACTTGCTTTCAGCCCTTCATCTGGCTTTGATCATCATAACCTCATTTATTTCTCACTAATACTGCAATGGGAATAACTTGAAAAGAGTTATTCTTCAAACTTGTTTATTGTTCTGATTTAGAGATTGATATTCAGTGTTCTGATTCATCTTCTCCTGCCTCTGTCTCTGTTATTGACAGATAGAACAAAACTATCTGCCTCAAGTACTTGCTTTCCTTTCTTTTCAAAATCTGCTCTTAGTGTCTCTTTGTTAGTTTCCAGTAGATTTAGAATTAATTTGATTGTCTCACTTGCACATTTCACACAGTCTGTTTAGTTGAAGGAGCTTAACAGGGTTCAGTTAATACAAAGAGGAGGCACTTAAGCATTGAAAGTCTGGTTTGTTTTCAGCAGAATACTTTGAAGTATATAATGCAGTTTGATCTGTTTTCTCCTCACCTCTCTTCTTCTTGGCTTTGTAAAAAGTGGTGATAAATCATAATGAGATTCTCAGTAAATGGCACTTTCATGTCAGTATAAATGTGAGAAAATAACCTTTTTTCAGTTTCACCCATAGGCATGCAGCAAACTTTGGTCAACTTTTCTCATTCACATAATAAGGAATAATTGAATCATTTAATTTCTTGCTTCCTCCTGATATGAAAAGCCCTCTCATGTGCTTGTGAAAGTTGAATAGGTGTTGAAAAGAATCCAAAATTGTGCAGTCTGCAAAACTTTTTAGAATTCAACAAACAGTAGTGCACAGCTTCCCTTCTTTTGGGCTGAATTGAGATAAAAAGCAAGGAAAACTAAGTAGAATAAAGAGAAGGAAGGGTTTGCTGCTTGGTGTTTGAGTATTTTCTTAGCATTTTCATCACTTGAAACACTTGAGTGGCATTTCCATGTCTTTTTTTAGCCTTTGTCTATAAGGTATGAGTTCTTACAGTTAGTTCTTTTTTTCTTTAAGGAAAAATCCTCTTTGGTTTTGCCTTGGTTGCAGATGAGATTTCAGCCAGCTGTTACAGAATTTGTTATGACAGAAAACATAAAAAGCAATTAAATATGTTCAAGTAATAACAGAAAGTTAAGAAATATTCACTTCCGAGGTTTTGTTTATAAAAAGCCTATTTTCCATAATATTTTTTCTCCTGGTACTTACAGCCTTCAGGGTTTTTCTTTTGGGGGAATTGGTTCTTTTTATTTCCTCCCTCAAAAATATTAGTAAGAGAACAGGGTAGGAATTTTCCAAAACTTTGTAAAAATGTCATTTATCTCAGTTTTTAAGTGGGAATAGTGCACATTTTAATGAAAGTTTACATTGAAAGCTTTCAAAAGTTTCAGGAAAAATAGTAGAGAGATCAGAGTCAGAGTTCATTGACAGCACTGTTGAATTTTGAGCTGTGTTTGGGGTCTCCTGTGTGTTTCCTGCAGGAGGATATTAAGTCATTGTCTCGGAGTTCCCATTTGGTATTGATAAAGGATGGCATGGACACAGGAGGGAGTGGGACACAGCCTGTGAGCAGGGCCGGTGTCTTGGCTGTGGGGGAAGGAAGAGCAGGGATTAAATCTTTGTCTCCCAGATGTCGAGTGTTTTCTGTTACAGACTTGGATTTTCTGGAGCTGCTTCTCCTGAACACTTCAGTAGTTTTGGGTTTTAGTCTTAGGTGAAGGAGAAACACTGAACTTCCAGTGTTGCTGAAAAACATTTCCACCCATAGCTGATTTCAGTAATCTCCAGATGTGAAAACTGTGCTAACAATGCTTTAACCTTAGATGCAAAACTAAACATTAGTGCTTTATCTGTTTTCTGAATTTGTTTGTTTTTAGTGATGGTTGATGTGAATGTGTTTATACTGTTGTGGCTGTCTGGAGAGATGCAAAATGTAACCCCAAATGGCAGGGGATGCCAGCCAGGCTTTTGGCTGCAGCCAGGCTTTTGGCTGCAGACTTGTATCTAGAACACATTTTCCTTCAGAGGTCTGCCTCTGGGCTTGCAGTCCTCATTTGGAATTGTATTTCCAAACTGAGAGTTCTGAAAATGATAACTTGATCAATTGCAAGTTCAAACTATGTCTAAAAAAAATAAAGATGGCTCAATGGTAGAGAAATTGGGTAAACAAAATGTCTGTGTTACAACCAAATAGACCCTTGGAATATCTCAGTGGAAAGTGTGATGAAAGGAAGAGCTGTGACATTCTCCCATTTTCAGATGAGGTCACAGTTCCAGATGGACTTGTGGCTTGTAAATGCAGTCAAACATCACTCTGATTGCAAAATACTTTAAACTGATCTGCTGAGCTTCACTTCCTGCTGCCAACCAAAAAATCTTGGGTTTTTTCAAAATTATTGTAAATTGCTACACTGAAATTGCTCTAAGTTACATGCAAGAACATAGCTTTCTTTTCAACATTTGATCTTGGTTTAGAGCAGGTGGAGTGTAAAACAAGTAGATTGAAGGTTTTAGCCATTGAATTTAGATAAGGAAGCATTTTACACACAAGCTTTGCCTGAAGTACTTTCCCCGTGTTCCTTGGAGTGACCTGGATTGCACACAACTAGTCTCACACATAATTTGGGATTTCTGCCTCTGGAGAGGTTAGCATACAGTGTAAGAATGCAATACTCTAAAGCATGAGAATATAAAGAGTTACATTTATTTCCTTGGGCAAAGCTACTGGGCAACACTGGAAAGCCTAAAGAGAAGATGCATTAATTTCTTGAGAGTGTGCTTGCTTTATTAATTTTGACTGAAACTTTTATCACTTTTTCTCTCCATCTGAAACCTGTCGTGTTTTGGGGAGATTTTTGTTATTGACCTTAAAGTGCAAAGGATCACCAAATGGCAAAACTTCATGCTTGCTGCATGATTCCTCTAGCATTTTCAGATACAAGTCAGACTGTAAAATGTGAAGGATAAGTTCTGCTATGTGGTGATCCGGTCTTCAACACTGTAGAGAAAAAAATAGGAGGAAAAATAAGTCAGAATGGTAACCTGGAAATTTCCTGACTGTTTAGGGAAGGAATGCTTTCAGAGAGTTCTCATTAGAGTACTGAATGAATGAGTGTGACTTAGACCAAAACTTTTAAATTAATATTTTGTGGTTTGGGTTATTATGTGAATGAGGCACAGGAGGGTTTCTAACATTAAGCACGTGGGACCAGTTGGAAAACAATTTTTTGATTCTGGATTTAAAAGGGATGAGAGACAGAAAAAAAAGGCAAAATTTAAAGGACATGCATTTTGCTATTATGTAATTAATTTTCCAGGTATATTTGCCTACAACTAAATATTAATTTTTTACCACCTTATCACATTTTTATATTTTAAAAACATTAATTCTGTTCATGTTTTTGTTAGCAGCAGAGGGCTTACCTGCTTTTGGGGCAGTGCTGGCAAGTGTTGTGGCTGGAACCCTGGACTGGGATCAAGTCTGGCCTCAGGTCTATTTTCCTCACTAGAATAGGGATAAAGGAGCTGAATGTTTTTGGAAGAAATTTAACATCTAATGCCAAGTGCAGAATACAAGCTGGGTTACTATTAATAATTCTAATTAAGCCAGTGGTAAAGCTACATGTGACTTGTGTACAGTGGCTGTAAAGCTTTGAGCAGAATGGATCAGTAATGGAAAATACCATAAGGACAGACTTGCAGGACCATATTGTGGCCAAAATAAAACCTGCTGGTTTCAGTTGGGGCAACTATGTGAGAAGGTGCTGATTAAGGAATTTCTGTCATAAAAATGTCTATATAAGATGTTAGTTAAGGCAAGCCCAGAGATTGACCAGAGATGTGAACTGGGTATGTGTTCAAACAGAGTGATTTTAGCAGCAGTGGGAAGACCATTTCTGACATAGGGGTATTTCAAAAAATTATTTTGAAATTATTGCTAGATCTTTACTGGTCAAGCTTGGAGAGCAAGGAGTGCTTAAAGTTATGGAATAAAAAAGCTCTACCTTCTACTGTGATTCTAACAGTCATACTTCTTGACTCCTTTGAGCAGAAGGAAGTTGGAACAGAAAGACCCAAAAGGTGTTGATAAGCAGTAATTCTGATGGAAGATTTAGTGCCAGGTTTGGAGAGGGATGGAAGAAGAGCAGGCAGGAAGCCATGGCAGCCCTTGCCTTGACTTGTGTGCAACCTGTCACATCCACCCTTTGTCAGATCTTTTGAAGTGACAGAGATCTTTACCTTTGTGGAAAACAGTCACAATCAATTAAATCAAGTGGAACTTGAACTAGAACATTGATTATAGATATTTTAGAAGAAGAAAGTAAGATAATGTTTCAAGCTGTTACTGTGGAATTAAAGTAGAGAAAAGAGACAAATTCAATGATACCACCTGCATGATAGGAAGCTATTGACTTGAGGAAATTGTTCCACCTTTTCTAAAAGTATATTTGATTTCCTATAATCTCTTGCTTTACTGATGGCTTAGGAAAACTGAATTCACTCTACCAGGTTCTGGCTCAGCAAGTCCACCCTACCAGAAACATACAAACATAGTCTGTGGATCTTTTATATTTACAGTAGAATGTGTTTTCTTTGTCTTTCTCTTGAAGGTATGGGAATTTGTGCAAACAGTTTATTCTTCTGAGATCAAAATCACAGCTAATAGAAATAGTGTATGGACACATTCAGTTATTTTCTCCAGTATAAATTCACTGCCTTTGAAATTGGTTTATATTTCTCTTTTCCAACTTTGTTGTTCTTATAGGTCAAAAAGACAAAGGAAAGTTCTTTAAATATATATTTCTTTATAGTGTCTGTCTTACACTCTCCATGAGGTTTTGATTAGCATTCAGGTTAGCAGATTGCATCTATGGAATCTTTCCAAAGACAGCATTACAGCCACATGCAGTTACTTGCCAGAGGAGCTTACTAAATAAAGTCATACTTCACTATTAATTGGTTGTACTGATACCCAGCTATAAAAGTTAATGGCATGTTCCCCTTGCCCCATTTTCCATTAGGGCACTGTATAGAAGGTATTACTGATCTTGGTAAAGGCTAGAGGCCACTTAGTTAATTAAAAGAAAAATATAAGACATCTGATCCATGTATTTTAATCTTTTAGTTAATCTTACTACTGTAATCTAAAGGCACCTTTCTTTACAATACTGTGCTGCAGGGGACTTTGAGTGCAATGAATCAGTTCAGTACTTGTGATTTGGGGATTTTTTAATCTTTTTGTTTGTTTTGTTTGTGATTTTTTTTCTGGACATGTATCTGTGTGGGCATTATTATTAACATGAGTTAATAATTCTTTTTTGTTTTTTTTAGGGACCTTTGTCGCCAGGATAAAACATGTGAATATTACTTAAGCATAGATGCAGATGTTGTGCTGACAAACCCAAAAACTTTAAGAATACTGATAGAACAGAACAGGTATAGTAAATCTTATTTTGTAGAATTCCCTCTAAATTGAAAGGATTCTCTGGGGTCTGTCCAGAGAAAATAAGATCCCTTTTGTTTTTGCAGAGTTAAATCCTCTTTGTTTACTTTTGTTATTTCATTGCCATAGTTCAAACGGGCTTGAGGGCCAGCAATTCACAAAGCATTCTGTTCCTGTCAAACAGCAATTCCTGATGTGAATTTCAAGTGGTTCAGATTTTCATATTTTCGTATTCAATGTGTCACTTTACAGAAAGATAATTGCCCCGCTGGT
The DNA here is from genome assembly GCA_013401135.1 of Cettia cetti. Lineage (NCBI taxonomy): Eukaryota > Metazoa > Chordata > Aves > Passeriformes > Sylviidae > Cettia > Cettia cetti. The sequence continues at coordinate 61,522 of VZUI01025707.1, read as the reverse complement.
GACTCGCCATGGGAAGCTTTGGTCCAATTTCTGGGGTGCTTTGAGCCCAGATGGTTACTATGCTCGATCAGAAGATTATGTGGACATTGTCCAAGGGAACAGAGTGTAAGTAACTGTAAACTAATTATTAAAGGCAGGGCACCCAGTATGGTTAATAGCACCATACTGCATGAAAATATAAGAATATGGTATTATTCCTGGATATTGGGTATATTGTTTTAGAGAAATGCACTTGTTTATTCCCACTTACAGCTTGAAAAAAATCCAAGTGTTTACTTTGATGAGCTGCTGTTAGAACTGGACACAGTCATTACTGGTACCTGTCTGATGGTGTCTGGTTGCTCTAGCAGTGCACGGGACAGAAAAGGCAGGATAAACAAATAGTAAACCCAAAACTCTACATCCCTGGTACCTCAGCCAAAAGGAATGGTTGTTGTAGTCATCAAATGACTGTCATCTCTTTGGGGCAAATGCTTAATTAATGGAACAGCTCTAATTTCTGTGTGTTTCATCCTGTATATGATGTCAGGTATGTCTTAAAGAGCTCTTCAGCAATACTTTCGTCAAGGATAAACTTTTGAGTTTATCTCTCCCCTAAATTATTGTGATGTAGATTGTTCTAGGCTTGACTGTTCCGTATGTTGGTTCCTTTTCTTTGCCCTGGAAGAACAAGATGGTCTGAAACAGACTGCTTGAATAGGACTGGCTTGTTTTCAGTCCTACTGTACTGAAAGATATGCTTGTGGCACTGGGGGGGGGGGCGGAATCTGCAGAGGGAGAGTTTTGAACGCAATGCTTTTGTGTTGATATTGGCCCAACTCACATAAAAACGTGGCCTGCTGTGGTCTGTGGGTATTTGTGTGAGGAGGTCAGACCAGCTGTGTGAAGTCTCAGTGAAGTCTTTAAACTCATTTAAAAATCTGTTTTGGAGTTACTTTCTCCATCTGGTAGTGTAGAATAATATTATAAGAGATTTTGACTGATTGCCTTAACTATGGAAACATGAAGTACATGTGTAGTTAAAATTCTATAGAGAATTTGACCTTGCTTTATAACAGTATTTCATAAAAATTGAATTACTGCCTACGCCTACGTTTGAGATGTCCAGATGTAGTTTTCCAAGTGTCTTGGGAACCCTTCAGCTTCTTCTCCTTGTTGCAACTTGCTTAGTCTTGTCAGCAAATACAGAGATGCTGATTTAATAGAATAGGCAACAAATTAGTTTTCATAGCTTTAAACTATTTTTGTGTTGGGTTTTTTCTTATTTTCAACAGAGGAGTATGGAATATCCCTTACATGGCTAATATATACTTAATTAAGGGACAAACTCTCAGATCTGAGATGAAAGAAAAGAACTACTTCATGCGTGATAAGTTGGATCCTGACATGGCACTCTGCAGGAATGCCAGGGAAATGGTAAGGTGTATCTGGAACAGCTTGCTTGCAAAAACACAAATTTCTTTGTGTCCTGCTGTACTCATGGACTGCTTTACCCGATTGATCTTGGATATTAAATTTTACTTCTATTCAAAGTACTGGCCAATTTTTGTGTGATAAAACCTTTTGGGTGTATTTCTTTATAGTGTTGAGAACAGAGGTTTTTTCAAGGCCAGTGCACTGATGCACTGACTGTGTGTGGTGGTTTCTAGTTAAATTCCCTGAAAATTTCTGTTGAGGTTAAAATACCTTTCTCCTTGGCAGAACCTCAACACATGAAAGAGGGCTCAACTGCTCTGCTGTGTATGACTTAAAACTTACCAATGCTTTTGGACCATCTCTGTCATGCACATTTTTATACAGTGTGAAACTTCCAGCAGACTAAGTTGGAATATTTTGCAATTTTTTATTAAGTAGATATATATTGGAACTAATGATGGGCTGTGTTTATATAAAAAGCCTAGGTGATTTAAGAAATGGTAGGAATCTTCTCAGGGAGCAGGAATTACTCATTAATTTCTCTAGATAGATTAAAACTGTATCAGATGTTACTTGCGATAATCTGGATGTAATGAGAGAACTTATTTGTACTGTAAAGTTATGAATCTGTAAATCCATATTTCTACTGATATTTACACTAGTTTCAACACAGAGACAAATAAGACCTAAACCAGACCTATTTCCAGACTCTATAGCATTGAAAAATATTTTTGCTGAATTGAACAAGAAAAGTTGGCAAGTATTAATTTTTTTATTCCCTCATAACAAGGCATGATCTCCTCTGTTTGTACTGATTCTTCAGAACATCCCCATCCAGTCCTGTTGTAGTCAAACCTCCTCAGCATCAGTTCCTGCAAAACCTGTGCTTTCCATGTGCTCATTAAACTAATCTGACTGGCTCATCAGAAAATTGCTTCCTCTTTTTCTCAGTCTGGGCTGTAGGAGGGTTTGGTTTGTGCTTGTTTTTGTATTGCAGCAGATAAGAAGGGGCTGGTGGAAACAGCTTTGACATGTGTATGAAGAGCTTTGCTTGGAGATGCATGTTGTCTGTAAAGGCATATCAGCTTTTGATCAAAGGCTGCTATTTCCCTGATGTAACTGTGGAAACCTAAAAGTAGTCGGAAAAAGAGAAAGAGATTGTGTCAGAAAACTGATGTGATGATTCTCCTTCATTTTAGACTTTACAAAGGGAAAAAGACTCCCCTTCTTCGGAAACATTCCATATGCTCAGAGCCCCAAAGGTGTTGCTTTATTTTTTTTTATTCATTAGCTATTATTACATGCAGTATCATTCTACCACAGGAAGATACTTCTCCTCTGTCCACTTCCTCTGATGAAATACTGCTCTAGCTTTCTCTTCAGTCTTCTAAGGGTCAGGTTTTTGCCAGGGACAGGTTGTTCATGCCCAGCTGAAAGCATCTCAGAGAGGCTCTTTGTTTCCTCAGGGGGGTTCCTCAGTGCTTCAAAAGTCAAGGTGTGCTGACACTGATTCTATAGCTAAAATGGACGGAGCAGTCCTGGGAAGGAGTAAAGCTCAGATCACTGATAGGTCTGCCAGGCCCCCTCAGTTACCACATTGTCACTTTAAGCTGTTTTTCTTGACCCAGGCCCTCCTTACTCTCCCTGCTGCAGCTATTTTATGATTTGGTAAGTGCCCAGAACTGGGCATGTTTGACATAATCATTATCTTTCTAACAGTTTAACCCTTTTTCAGACAAAAACATAGACAGAAGTACCAAAGTATCCAAATGGTAACGTCTTCATCTGCTGCAAATCCAAAAGTCACAAACATTTCAGAAATAAAGTTTTAGTCTGAAAAACCTTCAACTAAAACAAATCCCATAGAACCTAAGTTTCTTTTTAAAAATACTGTTTTCTGCTACTACTTCTAATCAAGAGAATTCTGTTAATACCTTCTGTTAATAGCTTGATAATAAAGCTGCATCTTACCACACTTGGTATCTTGCATATAATTACATGAACAGACTTCAGAGTGCTCAGCTGTTTTGGATGCTGATCTGAATATTCTCATGTGCTGTATTTGCCAATATCTTTTTGTTTCAGGCCAATTCAGCAGGCGGATCATGTAGCAAATACTCTGAACTAAGTTTCTTGTTCTGACTTTCATGAACCCTTTGATAGTTAGCTTATTCTTTGAGTTTTTAATTTGAAACTAAACCCTAGGTGTGGATTTTCTTGTGTGTGAGCATTTTCAGTTTGAGATCAGATGCTTTCAGTGTGTCTGCTTAAGTTTTCTGGAAAGCAAATCAACCAATCACTCCTCTGCTTTTTCCTTTCTATAGCTCTACATATGTTCTTGACAATATATCTTTTGATTTAATGTGTTTAGAAAATAAATGCAGGCAAATGCTTGAAAACAACACGTTATAAAGAGTATTTGGTAATTAGAGTCAACCATTTGAAAATGAAGGTACTAAACTAACAGCACCTTTACAATGTATATGTACAAATGTGTGTTTATATTTTATGAAAGCACGGTCATGAACAGACCTTTTAAAAACTTTGCTAAGAGGGACAGTTTTGCTAATTATGCCTTTTCTAATTGGTATAGGGTGTTTTCATGTACATTACCAACAGGCATGAATTTGGAAGACTTCTTTCTACAGCCAATTACAACACCTCCCACTACAACAATGACCTCTGGCAGATATTTGAGAATCCTGTGGTATGCATTTAATTATTGCTAAAAAGTTATTTAAAAAAAGTATAAATTTATATATTATAAGGGACTTGAAATTTAAAGGATTTTTTTGGAGAACTTTTGTTTACTGTGTGCTAAATATTATGTGCTAAAAGGTGTTCTCACCCATCTAAGCAAATGACAATATATCATATCAGCCAGCTAGTGACCAGAGCATGAAATTGGAGATATGGCCCTGAGGTAACAGGTTTCATGGTTTTTGGCATGATGGGAACCAGTTTTTTTATGAGAATAAGAATTTTTTAAATTGTTTCCAGTGCTCTCAGTCAAGCATATGGATAGAGTATAAATTATTTTTTATCACTTATAAATGTTGTTCTGTTTTAATGTCTTTAAATCATGGATTTTTAGGACTGGAAAGAAACTTACATAAATCCAAACTACTCGAAGATCTTCACTGATAACATAGTAGAACAGGTGAGTATAAGTAATTTTTTAAAAATTTGTGGGACTGACTGATAATAAATTGGATGCAGTAAATATTTCTATGCAAATGCTATTTTGGTCTGTCACTGAACGGTTTTTTGATGTTTGGATCAGAACTGAATTATTGCCATTTGTAGGCTGCTTGCTTTTATGCACCTGATCTGGACAGAGCACTTGTGCTGGATGATCAGTTGTCACAGTTAGGGACAGTGATTTAATGAACATTGCCTCTCTAAAAAGCTGGGATAAATTGTGTGTAAAGCAATATTAAGTTTTAAGCTGTTTTCCCATTTTAACCTGTAATGTGGAAGACCAGGGCTTTTATTTACAGCCATAAGGTAGAGAAGGTGTGGATGCACTGACACAATCTTAGTGCTGGATCAGGGCTTAGCATGTAACTCACAGATTTTGCTTTTGTGAGAATGTGCTTGAGGATTGAGATTTTAATTGTTTGGGGTTTGTTTTTGTTTTTTGTTTTTTTTTTTGTAGCCATGTCCAGATGTGTTTTGGTTTCCCATATTTTCTGACACTGCCTGTGATGAATTAGTAGAAGAAATGGAACATTTTGGGCAATGGTCTGGCGGAAAACACCAAGTAAGTGTCAGCCTACATAAACATAATCTTAATGAGTGATCTGAACTACTTTTACAATAGTAAGTCACAGTGTACTGCAACAAACAAACATCCCAACAATTGCCAATGGTCTGAAACATCTGCTTTGTGCTAGGAAGTGCTTAGTTTAGTCTACCATGTAGCTGCTTCTTCAGTAGATTTAGAGCCATTCTTCAATTAATGTTGTGGTGTGCTGACCCTGGCTGGATGCCAGGCACCCACCAAAGTCACTCTGTCACTGCCCTCAGCTGGACAGGAGAGAGAAAGTGAAAAAAAGAGTTTAACTTTAGTGGTAAGGACAGGGGAGAGCGTTCAATTGCCACCATAGGCAATATAGACTCAGTTTAAGGAAATTAGTTTACTTTCTACTCTGGTTCAATTGGTAATATACTGAGCAATGAAACAACATCTTTAAAACACCTTCCCCCCACTCCTCTCGCCCTCCCAAGCTTAAATTTATTCCCCATTTTCTATATGTCCTTCTCCCCAACAGTGCACAGGGATGGGGAAATGGAAGATTGGAGTCATCACATTCTCTGCCACTCCTTCCTCCTGCAGGGGAGGGCTTCCTCTGTCCCTTCCATGGGTTGCAGTCTCTCTGCTGCCAGGACCCTTCTCCAGCACAGGCTTCCATGAGGTCACAGCCTCCTTTGGGCATCTACCTGCTCTGCCATGGCCTCCTGCAGGGGCTGCAGGGGCACAGCTGCCTCTCCATGGGCTGCACCAGGGGCGTCTCATCTCCAGGGCATGGAGCAGCTCCTGCCCTTCTTCGCTTCCCCTGCTGTCTGCAGGGCTGTTCCTCTCGCGTGCCCTCAGTCTCCTCTCTAGCTGCAATTTCTGTGGCACTGGTTTTTCCCCCTTTCTTAAAGGCACTGCCACCGCAGAGGTGCTGTCTGTGTCACTGCTGGGCTCAGCCTTGGGCTGTGGCGGGTGTGTCTTGCAGTGGCTGGCATTGGCTCCTCAGGGGAAGTTTCCAGCAGCTTCTTCTCACAAAGGCCACCCCTGCAGCCCCCCTGGGACCCAAGCTGTGCCTCATAAACCCAGTGCAGACTTTGTATTAGCAAATTAGACACTAACAGTGGTGCAGCTCTGTAGCAGGTAACTACCCGAGGCTGATTTTGGGTCGCTGTTCAGACAAGTTTTACTCATTTATCTCTTAAATACTAATTTGTCAGATTTGTCCCCCTAAGGAGTTACCTGCAAATGTTATGAGCTATTGTGTCAATGTTCTCAAGAATTAAAGGTATTTATTAATTACCACTGAAATCAGAGGAATGTTTCTCTTACTCACAAATGTGGTACCATGAGAAACTATAATTTTGTAGTATGGGCAGGAGCCTCTGGAAAGAATTTTAGTGTAGTTTTATCTTCAAATTATTTCAGTATTTATTACCCTGTCAAGTTGAGACCTGTAGTCTCTTGAGCTGATAGAATTTCAGTTGCATCTGCAGCTCAGTAAATAAAACTTACTATTCCAAGAAGCCCTTTTATTTATAGGTGACACATCCAAATATTGACTCATCCTCTAAAAACTTGCAATTTTTGCTCATTGATATCTCAGCACACTTTTTTCCTTGACAGTAAGCTGTGGAATTGCTGTACAGACACCCACTGAAACTTGGCTTTGTTGCAGTTCTGTGATTCTGCAGATTTCAAATCAGTATTTGTTGAAATGTCAGAAACCTTCTGTGCTCCTGTTTCCAAGCTGTTTGTGGTGTTTTCCTTAGGACAGCCGCATTTCTGGAGGTTATGAGAATGTCCCAACCGATGACATTCATATGAAGCAGATAGGACTGGACAATGAATGGCTGCATTTCATTCGAGAGTTCATTGCCCCTGTAACACTAAAAGTCTTTGCTGGCTATTACACCAAGGTAAGGGTTAAAAGCTTTTGCAGATAATTACTCCATGGTGTGACTAAATTTAGGTGTTTTAATGAATATACCTCTTTGGTTTGGTTGGGGATTTTATACGTGACATAGCACTAGTTAAAGATGAACGTTGATGATTTTTGGTTTTAACTAAGCTTTAAACAAAATCCCAAGAATCCTGTGTGTGACTTGGCAGTCAGCAGCTTGAAGTCTGACTGTGTATTTTGTTGCAGGGCTATGCTCTACTGAACTTTGTTGTAAAATACAGCCCTGACAGACAACGGTCTCTCAGACCTCACCATGACTCCTCCACCTTCACCATCAACATCGCCCTCAACAAAGTAGGAGAGGACTTCCAGGTAAGTTCTTGACTTAAAAAATGTTGTCCTTTGAGTATCTAATATTATTTCTAAACTAAAGCTCAGACACATATACTTAGAGACCCAGCTGAGAAGGAAAATATGCACATCACAAATTGAGATGTGTCATGCCTTGTGGTTTTTTGACAAGTAATAGATTTGCTCAGTTCCAGGATCCATAAATGTTGATGCAGTCAGGCTGAATTGATCAAACTGGTTTCAGATGGTGGGAGAGAAGGGGTTTGAAGAAAAACTTAGGAGATGTTAGTAATTTAATTTTTAACATTTCTGAAAAGCTTCATTTCTGTACAGTGAAAAGCTTCATTTCAAAAGAGTTTAAATAGTGCCAAGTTTACTCAAGTAGCTTCTTTTCTGTAGATTTTTTTAAAATTTTTTTAGATCAGCTACAAAATGAAAATTTTTAATTCTTGTATCAGTTTAGGTTTTTTCTGAGCAAAATTATTTTCTAGTCTATTGATTCAAATAAAACAGTCCCCAGAGTGTGGAGTTAGGCAGGGCAGTGGCAATAATATCCAACTTTTGCTTCCAGAGAAATTTAACCTGTAGTGTTTATAAGCCTGTGTCATTCACAGTCCTTAACACCAATAAATGTGCTTGCCACGTTTACTATTTTAGAAAGCACACCTTCAGTTTGAAATCAGCAGCCAGATTAATTAAGATCTGTTTAAATGCTGTCCTGGGTAAGGGTGCAAGGCCTGTGAACACGATTTGCTTCTCTCTGGTAGAATATATAGTGAAGTTACTGAAGATCTGTTTGTCAGATTTGTTGCTTGAATGAGTTGTTATCCAGGGAATGCTAAAGCAAGACAAGGGGAAATCTGATTGCAAATGCTTGTCTGTAATCAATACTCTAAAGATAATGTCATGTGAACAACCTTGCTAAGAGATGGTAGAAGAAAAAATCCCAGCCTATTAACAATAGCAAATTATTTGAATTAATGGATATATAAAAAGGAATTTATTAAAACACCAGGTAAATGTTTGGGTTTTTATTATGTTTGTCTTTTTACCACAGGGAGGTGGATGTAAATTCCTTAGGTACAACTGCTCCATTGAGTCTCCCAGGAAAGGATGGAGCTTCATGCACCCAGGAAGACTCACGCATTTACACGAAGGACTTCCTATCTTGAATGGCACAAGATACATTGCAGTATCATTTATTGATCCTTAATTTTATTTTTTTGTCCTCTTCAGCAGCAGTGTTCTTTACATAAACGTTTATTTATAGATCTCTTCTGGAAGATGGTGATAAAAGAAACTTTGTTACTACACAGCAGAGGTACTTTGGGCTAAAAGGAGGAAAACAGAAAATGTTCTAATATTGTTGAAGATTTCTTGATATCTGCTCTGAGCCTTGAGTCCCAAAGTAAACATGTCCTACTTGCTTTTCCATTCTGCTGTCCTAAAGGGTGGGTAAGGAGAGAAAATGGAAAAGCACAGTGAACCCATTTCTTTGTTGAAAAAAACCCAAACCCCAAGCAATATTAAATACAAAATCATTGGAAAAATTTATCATGGTTTTCATTCAGTAAAGTGACACAGCTAAAGTTTGGTGGTCTGTGTATTTGGTACCAACCAATGAAAGAAAAATCACAGCATAAAATCAAAATCAAATGAATCTTGTTTACTGTTTCTGGTAAGCAATAATTTCATATGCTGGTTTATACTGAAGGGAAAATGTCTTTGTAGCCTGGCCTCTTAATTCATTGTCAATACTGAAATGTACGCCCTTAAAAGAAAAAAAGTAATTAATTGCAGAGATGGAACAAGGATTAAATACTTTCTCTAAGGAGAAAATGTTTTATCATTTGTTCTGAGAACTCATCCTGTTGAAAGCTTACTTTTCTTCAGCAAGTGACCTTTGTTTAAAGTGAGTTATTTTTCTAAATGTGTAGTTGCAATCAATGGATACTGGAAATTTGATGCTTATTTTCAGAATGCTGGTAAATTTTAATAGGATGTTTTATAGGGACAGTTTTCTACTCTTAAAACTACTTGAATTTTGTATCAGGAAAATGAAATGGTGGCAGTCTCTTTTAAAGCTAAGGGTCTTAACTTGACATTTATTTTAAAGAAATTGGTTTAAAGTTTTCCTACTGTATCTACTGTTTGTAATTTAAAGAAACTTGAAGCTAATTGTCTCGAAGTCTACCGTGCCAAAATGCACGAGATGTTGGAAAACCATGTGAAAAATAAAGGGTAATTTTAAATTATTGGAGGAGCTGTTACTTGACTGTATCAGGGAGTTTCTTTGCATTTGTGACTGTGCTTAAAGGAACTGATTTACTGAGAAATATTTTCTAATGATCTGTAGATGGGAGATGGGTGTCTCAGATTTTGGGTTGTTTGCTATTGAAATTGTTTCAGTGAGTCCCTGTGTACCAAGCCTTGCAGAATGACCCCAGCAGGAGTGGTGGTTCCTGGGTTTGTTTTTATGTGGAGGCTATTTGATGATCCAAACAGTACTTCACTTTTTAACTTTGTATCTTTAAAGAAGCTTTATATCACATTTTCTAAACAGAAACTTTATATGCAACTGGCAGGATTAGGAGTGGCTTTCAAAGTTTTTTCTTTTACTGGAAATAACTGCATCTGCTTATTTCCCTGTTCTGCAGTTTTGAGGAATGAGTTGTAGCCATATTTAAAGTTATGCTGAAGCAAATACATCAAAGTGAGTTAGCCTCAATAATGTATATAAAATGGGCTGGCTTGAAAAGGAATGCCTTTTGATAGGAATTTTTTTGCTTTCTTTTAATTTCTTTTTACACTGTCAACTTTTCTCCTTTTCAGGCTGATATCTGGGGGTTGCTATCCCTCAGCTTTGTTTGTGTGGAACAGCTGTCTGTGTCTCTCTCTCTCTCTACTGCCTGTGCTTAGACAAACCTTACAGATAAGAAAATCTTCAGGCCTTCAAAATGAGAACAGCCTTTCTTAATCATCTTCTTCTGAGCATTTTTCTGTGGTCTCTTAGGCTGACTTAGAACAGAATAATATTTTTTACCATTGGATCAGTTAACAGACAGTTTATTGTTTTGAGATTTCTTGGAAACATGGGAGTTTCTGCAGAATTTTTTCTCCCCACAACTTGTATTTTAATAATGTATTCTGTAATCCTCAGCTAAATTTCTTTTTTTTTTTAATTGTATATTTTGCCTCAAGAAAACCCTGAGGGCTTTATTTACTGCTAAATTTGTGTTTTCAACTCTTGGTTTACTCTGTCACTTAGTGACATGTAACTCTGTGTTTACTGTGCTGCACTTTTTTTGGAAGGGAAAAAGTATTTGCCATCCTCGAGTTACTGACATCTCTTATTTCTTCTTTCAATGAAGTATTTGCAAAGGGTGGCAGATGCCTTTCAGGGGGACAACAACAGGTATGGAAGTGTTCTCATTAACTTCTTGGGAACTCACATATGTCAGGAAAAGAATTTTTTTAACAGTTCACCTGAATTAGTTCAGAAGGCTTTGCCCTGCTGTTGGAATGTGAGGATATGAACTCACGTAGCCTAAACAGAAGTGTCACTATTAGAAGATTCTTTCTACATTTCATTACTTTTAAAAGCACTTAGACTCTCTTGTCTCTTTAGCAAAGTTTGTTTTGGGACAGAGAGGATACAGCAGCAACCTGAATTCCAGCAGTGTATGAGAAACCTCAGGAGTACAAGGACACAAGGGTGCTCTGCAACAGATGAGGCATTTGTAAAGTATTTTGTTTGTTCTGCTTTCATCTAGCTTTACTTTTCATTGTTAAGTGCTTGGAGATACTGTGGTGTGGGTAAGAGAGAAGTATATAGGCAATAGTTTTCTGAAGTCTCCTTTTGCTTAAAAATACTGAGTATGGCTTGGTTTTATTTCATGTTTGTGAACTATTCCAGCTCTAGTCCTAAGAAATGTTTAGTGCTTTTGGTCATATTTTACACATTTAATGTTCCTTGACATCACTGTTCAACAAGTAATTCCAGTATCTGTCAGTTCACTTTTTTGTTCCCAAAGGATTACTGTTTCATGCTTACTGTGAGTGGGTAGGAGTAAGACTATGACAAGCCCCAAAAGAATATAGATTTTTTTCAGTGAAGCAATAATAATGAAATCTATTTGAGTCTTTGTTTCCTTATAATGATTTTCCCCCTGCATCTGCTGTATGCATGGACATAATGTGAATACAAAGCAGGGTTTCCACAGCAGCTTCTCTTTTGCAGCAGGTGGAGATATTAAAGACACAGAAAATCTAAAAAGGACCCTTGTACTTCTTTCCTCCCATGTGCATGTAACCAGTTTTGCTTTTGTTTTTCTCTTGAAAGAGCTGGTTTTGATTTTTCTCTTCAGCTACTGCAGTGAGCTTTTTGAAGAAGTTCAGTTTTATTTGATTTATTCCTGACATGGTCTTCAATGGATTCAGTTCTGGAACAAGTAAGTATTTTTTTGAATCTTTACCTCCCTGAATTCTCACTTTCTTACATGGCAGAGTATGCTGCTCTATTTTTGTGAGTGGAAGGGAAGATAATACCTGTCTAAGCGGCCCCTATGATTGAGGTGCTAATTACTTGACTATTACTTTTTTAAATCATGGGATATTTTTGATTCCACAGCAGACTATGAATTGGAGGGCAGAGCTTTCACGAAATACATTTGTAGAATTGATATTGGTAATTCTTAGAGATGAGATTTTCACTAGTAGTGTTAACTGTAGATCTGTAAGAATAATCAATTAATAAACTGCCAGGGTATTTTTGTACCTGGATGGTGGCAGTGCCACTTCAGTGGCTTTCCAACATGGTGTCCCAAATACTTTCTGTGTCTTAATGTAAGAAGTTACTTGGAATCTAAGAAAGCAGATATTCTTGCTCAAGAGTGCTGGAGATCCTTGGTCCAAACCTTAAATACCAATGGAAAGAGAAGCTTTTATTTTCTTCAGTGAAATATTTGGCACTTTGTCACCTTTTCTAAAATGTTTTAATTTTTTTCTCTGTTTGTAATTCTCTTTCTCTTTGACATATGGGTCAAATCTGTGTAAGTGCATCCCACTTACAGGATAGTGGCTGTCTTTTATTGTATTTCAGGGCTAGGGGAGGGCAGAATGAGGAAGGCATGGGTGAAAGTTCAGAATTCACCCCACACAATTGCATCCTTCTGCAGCTGTTTGCACAGAGCTGTGCTCCTACAGCACCTCAATCCTAAACTAACAGGAGGAGGTCTGAGAAGCAGTTGATATCCTGGCATGATGCTAAGGCTGTTAAATGCAGGATCATCTTTTTCTCTTGGTAATTTATTATTTCTGGAAAGTGAATTTTCTAGATTAAGCTTCACTTCACAAGAGCTGTTTTGGCTGTGTTAAAGCAATGCCCCTCAGGATTATTTTGCACAAGGATCAAATGTAAGATCAGCTCTCTGATAAAATCATATTAGTCTTAAGTTATTTAATAGAGTGTGGCAACAGTTCAAAAGCAGGATTTCGGTCAGCATGATTACAGCCTGTACTGGCATCAGTGCAGCTGCAGAAGTAACAAAGCTCAGAGCCTGGCCAGCAAGGAGGGTCTTGGCCTGGGGTGATGCTGTGCTGCTTAGGCAGTGGAGAAAACTCTGCTTTCTTGAAAAAACCTGCTTGTGTTTTGGCTCCTGAATATTGATCCCTTTGCACTTGCCTGCTCCACTTACTTCTGCTTTATGGTTGTTGAATGTCTTGGTGCCTGAGGTTGGCAAGGGAGATGTATAGTCATATAGTAACAGTCAGGAATATTCTTCTGGCCTCAATCCAGAGTTCTCCTATTTCCCAGAATTTTGCTTAGTTGTGAAAGGAGTTGCTCAGCTACCAGTGACTCTGCACCATTTTGTTTTTGCAGTTGTTGAGAGAGAGGAGGAAGGAACAGAATAAATGTATTATAAGCCACTTCCTTGCTATAATGTCTGTAGTGACTGGCAGTGTGAGCAGTAATGTAAGCCCATGAGATGATTTACCATATTTAATACTTTAAAGCATCAGGACATACCTACCCTTTGGGGTGGGCTTTGCTAACACTTCAGGGTTTAAGCTTTCTCAGACATGGGTTCCTGGTCTCTTTCAATGTACAGCCATCCACTGTCAGCGTGTGAACAGGAGGTTTGCAGCCTTGCTGTTTTCCATTTCTCCATGTCTCTAGCAACAGGACTAGAAGAATAACTGCTCTGGTCTTTGTTCCTTAAAGCAAACTGCTGGCTGATAACAATTATCACTCTTCTGTAAGGGGAAGGTGTGTCAACTTGAGATGTTAATATTTGAATGATAGGTCTTTCTACACCTCTTGTGGTAGCAGTCAGGATGGAGAGATGGAATTGGTAAGGGTGGCAGAGGGAGCAAGCTGCATCCTGCTCTGGACCCACAGTAAGAACACTGATTACAGAGAACTCTAGGGTTTAGTGCTAGAGTTTGATCCAACTTAGCTACCCCCAGGATGTGTGTAAAGAGCTTAGAGAAAATGGAGTGTGCTTTGTAAGGATTAACTCCTCTGATGTATTAGCTCCTAAATTCTATCAAGTCCCTGAGCTTGTGAGAGATGAAGATTTGGGGGGCTTAACTTGCTTTTTCCTCAGAGACTTCTAACACAGACATGGTGCAATTAAGGCATTTCTGTAAGAAGTGCCTTCTAAAGGAAGGTATTCCAGCATGAAGTAAATAGAAGGCATGAGAAGCTGGGGCAGAAAGTATTAAGTATAAGCTGCTAGCAGCTAGTCTTATCTTTGGCAGAGCTGGGAGATTGTACGAGGTGGGCGGGTACAGAGTGCAACAACGAACTGGCACAGCCAAATTTAGAGACTCATCATCTCTGAATCACTTTTGTACACTGTGATTCACCCTGAGAGCATTTCGGGGTCATTGTTTAAAACATGTGCCACGTAGAGTTGGATAGGTTCTGGTATATAAAATAGTGATTTGCTGTAGAATTTCTAGCTCCAGCTGTCACAGACTTGTCTTTGCTGTGTCATCAGGAATTGTAAACTGGAGATTTTGATAGAGTTACTTGAAAATAGAGGAGATTTTGATAGAGGAGATTTTGATAGAGTTACTTGAAAATAGAGGAAATTCCCAGTTCTTACACTTCAATCACATGTGTTAATCTGCATGAGAACATTTTGGCCACATGTGCTATGTACTTTTAGTTCTCTTAGCCTCCTTGCCTGTGTTCCCATCGCTGAGGCATACAGTGCACGTCTCTCCATCCAAACTGTGCCCCCTTCACATCTCATGTGTTTGCCAGATGTCAGCTTTCCAGGGACAAAAAATGAGCATGGGTGGCCGATGGCTTTTGCATGAATGGAGGCAGGAGCAAGGGAGACAGAGACAAGGGATCTTTATTCTCAAGTGTTCTTGAAGTGTAAATTTTTAAACTGCTTCTTCAGAGCTCTACAGAGCTATGCTCTGTAAAAAAGCACAGAAGAGGTTTCTTGATTTTCTTCTAGTAGTCTGTGCAGCCAGTGGGGTGAGATGGGCACAGAGGGCTCAGGCAGGAGCAGTTCCTCAGATCCCACAGGTGAGCCCTTCATCCAGAGCCTGTGCCTGTTGGAGCAGGTGGCTAGTGCTGTGTTTCACTGCTGTGCTCTGTCTTTGGGGAGGGCTTTTTCATCACATTATCCATCATGTATGTGTATGAACACAAACCCTTGCTTCATTTGTTCTATAGCCAGGCTGTAGCTTGGCCTTGTTCTGTAAATAGGGGGTTTTCATTGTGCAGCTCATACTGAAAAAAATTCTCCTTCTGAAAATTAGGGCACAGAGAGGAGTACACAGGCATGGCTTCATTTTTCTTTAAATATTACTGACAAAAAGGGCAAATGAGTATAAACTTCTCATGAATTAATTGATCCCTGTTAGTTGTTCAAATAGCAAAAGTAGGAAAAATGAGATGTTTTTTAGCTTGAACATAGTGGTATGGGAAATGCTCTGTTTTCCATCATTAGGTAGACATAATCTACCTGAAGTTACACAAACAGGAAAGGCTGAATTGACATCCCAGTATGTTTCCAAAAGAGCTGTGCAGGTGTTCTTGAAATGTTTTTTTAGCAAATAAATGGGTCTGTTCTTGGCAAGCTGTTCCCATTTTTATTTACTTTTAGTATCAAAGGAACAATAGTACATTAATGTAGTGCTTATAGCAGCATTCAAATGCTGGGAATCAGAAGCTCAAAAAAAAAAAAAAAAACCACCAGATTATATTGCAGAGGAGAGAAAAACTTTGCAGCCAGTAAGACAACAAAAATATTCCTGATGTGGAGTATTTTATGACCAGAACCCTGAGATGGCACTTGAGGAATGTCATCAAAATACCACAGCCTGAAGACCATTTTTTTTTGGCACAATTTTAACTCTTTTTAAAAAGAGCTTCTAGTTTGAGACTTTATTCCTGAAGGGTCTTTTCTTTGTGTACAACCAAAATGAGAGATTTCATTAAAACATATATATCAGCAATAAAGCCAAACTATCAACCTAGTCAAGGTTCCTTGGCTGAGATGCCCCCACATGCAAGGCTCTAACACCTGCCCAGTCTCATGCTTGGCATTAAAATTCCATGCTTGGCATTAAAATTCCATGCTAGGTTCTGCTAAGTAGGAGGCAAAAAGTAGCCAAGTGTAGGTCTGTTTTTGATAGATTTCATGCAGTACTGACACTGATTGCATTTGTAGGTTTCCAATGTGAGGATTAATTTCAGCTAGAACGAGCTCTTGCACTTGGCTTCAACATGTCCTCTGCTTGTGGGGACATAAGAACTGGTAAGAAGTCCTGCAAAGCAAGAGTTGTAATTTGGTAGTGAGACCATAGAGGCCAAAGGCTGAGAGATTATAGGCCCACAATTTTGGTGTCTTGGACAAACTCCACATTTAGGATAAATCATTGAATGAAAGGATGCTCATCTCAAAGGATGCTAAAATCTCACCTGGCTCTTACAGCTGGGAATTAAAGAGACTTTCCTTAAGAATGGGAACAAATGAGCCTTTTCTGTCTTGGTAATTAAGAAATCCAACTAGAGCTCTTTGTTTTTTCCTGTGGATCTGTGGGAGCAGGATGGCATTTGGAGAGTAGCACCAGGGATGTCCAAGCAGAGCACTGAATCAGAGCAAAGTCTCTGAAAGAGGGAAGGCTGATACCACACTCTGTGTTTTTTCCATGGCACTGCTCAGGGCTGGTTTCTTCTGACCTTTTTATTTGCTTGGTTGTTTGTTGTTTTTAATTGGGAAATGAAGGAAGCTAATACAGTTCTTGAACAATTTAAATCACTAGAACTATAGAAATTAAAGTGAGCTCTTCTTTCTTTCAGAGAAATAGTAAAAATACATAATATGAGTGTTTAAATATAAAAAGCTCTGGTGGACAAAGTGTAGGAGCTCTGCAGTAAGCAAATCCTCTTTTTTTTTCTGGAAATTCCCTTGCAGAGTTGTTGTATTTCTGCAGATAATGGAGTAAAATATGCACAAAGTGAAACTACAGCTCCTTGCTGATGCAAAAGGAATTGGTCTCATAAGGCTGAATTTTTTTCGCTTCAAAAAGAAACTTTAGAGAAGGATACTCATGTATTTGTTGTAACTAACTGAAATATAAATTCTGCTTCTGTATAGTTCTTTTATAAATATTCCCATCTGCTTTTGCCCTTTTGTTTTTGATGTGCTAATCTCCAAGCTGAAGATTTTATGTGCAGCATGCTGTATTGTAGTGCTGCTTCTTTACTTCAAAGGCAAGCCAAGGAAGCTCTTTTGGACTGAATATCTTCCACAGAAAGTCTGCTCATGATAAATACTTAGAGCAAACTTTACTAGATTTTTATCTTTTCTCTTTTAAATGTCTAAGAAGTGATGAGTGTTTGTTGCTAATGATAAGAATGTTTTCCTTTTACTAGTGAAGATTGCAGATTAAAAAAAAAAACTACTAAAGAACACTGATTTGGGATTCAGTTTCATTTTTAAAAGGAAAGAAATAAGTTTGTGGGTTTGGTTTATTTGGTTTGTTTTTATTTGTTGGGGTTTTATTCTTTAATAACGGAACCAAGTAGATGTATACAAAGCAAAGTTATAAATCTTCATCCATAGGAAATGAGTTTAGAGAAAGTGCAAGGCAGTGGAATTGAGTGAGCCATTGACAATATTGCATATCATGGTCTATCCTTCATGCAAAAAAATAGCATTAAATGTTTTATTTCAATCCACTTGACATGCTGTAATGGAGAGTGAAAGACACTGATCATGTCAGAAGTTAACAGATCCTCTGTTGTCTTTCATTTTCTGTTCTAAGGGGCTAAATTTCCAGTAAGCATCTCTGCAGTCATTTCTCACATTTGGCCAGCTGAAATAATAAGAGTTATTTATAGGGCTACTAATTAGAACCCCGACATTCTCCCTCCCCAACTTAAGTTTACTCTTTGTTTCCTTGCCAACAGTTGTTAGATAAATTTATTATTTTTGCCTTTACTGTGCTGCCTCCTGTGTGTGTTGTTTGGTGCAATGAGTGTCTCATGGTACAAGCAGAGCACTGCTAAGACATGGCACTTCTCCATCCCTTGTGCCAACTTCTTTCTTGAATCCAGTATTTTCCTAAATGCCTGTGGTCCACTGGTAAAGTGATTACAGAGATGCCTGCAGTCTTTCCTCACCGTTTTGTGAAATATTTCACTGCTTCTCTTGAATTCCTGGAAGTTGGTTGTAGATACAGAGCTTCTTTCTATGTTCCCACCTGGCTTGAGTTCAGCATAGCCCTCTGTATAAAGTGAGCCTTGATAAAGAGAATATTCTTCCTTTTCATCTAGCTTTTCAGCTGCCTAAGTTTTGAATTATGAATGTTCTTCTGTGTAGTAGAGTGGTGCGGGAAAGGAGAAAACTGTCCAACAACACAGCCAATACCACTGGCAATAAAAATGCTACTTAAATGTGAGGCATGGTTTCTTCATGGTATGCTTCTCCAGGCTCCAGTTCCTCTCTCCATCCCTCTTTCAGTTCAGAAATAAGTATGTTCAAACCAAATGCCAAAAATACAACTTTCCTTTCCTTTTTTGACTAACAGTAAGTTCAGGACTGTCTAAAGATTTGCATAGATAGTGGACTAACAGCTTTGCACAGTGTCAATTTTGTATTTATTTCTCATTCAGGAAATTATTTGAAGGTGTGTTAAAACTCTTTGAACTTAACTGCTCCCATGCAAGCTGGAGTGCATTATGTTTTGGTTAAATGATAACACATGAAGCTCAAAGAAGGCTCTCTGAATATGTAATGGAGCTTTTTGTGCTTATTTTCATGAGAACTTGGGGAGAAGGCTACAAGAATTCTCATGTTCACTAAACTTAAACCAAGAATAATAACAGCATGAAAAAATGCTTATAATTTAGAAGTGAGTTTTGGATAGTCCTACAATAGCCTCCTGTCTGCTAAGCTTCTGGTAATTTATTTTGCTATCTTGGGTATGTATTGCATAAATATACCACAAGAACATTGTTTCATTTATTTGGTGGTTACTTAAGGCTGCTCCCAAGAATAATCTTCAAAACTCTGATAAATAGAGACTAAATAACCATAACTTCAAAACAATTAAAATGTATGAACAATGAAACAGTGAGATCTGTTTTGGGGCCATGCCTGCAAAATGCCGAATTTCTGCACACTTGACTTAAGCTTCTTCTTGGAAATAACCTTTCTCAATTTCATCTCATGATCTGTATGTTCCATAAACTCTCTTCTGTAATTTGCTGGGGAGGTCAAAGTATTTAACCTAGTTAATAAAAGTATGAGCAGAGACAGTGGAAGGAAAAAAAAGCTTTGTCTTATCTATGTACTTTTTCACTGGTGAGTAGAAGTTGTAGGTAAAGTAGTGCCTTTATCCTCTGTCTGCCATCCTGGGCCAAAATTGAATTGTACAGATGCTTGTGAAAAACAGGATGGGGTCTGGATAATAGAAATTAGGACAGAAATAAAAGCTGCAAAAATACTTCAAGAAAAATATTTTAGGCACTGTTACTGGAGTTAAGCAATATGGTCATATTTGTACAGTCTGCATTTGTCCACATGCACCTAAAAATGTCATGAAGTACACTTGCATACCCACATTTTTAGGTGGAAGTTGCAATTTACAACCTGGGAGAGGATGAAATAGTGTCTGGTAACAGAGCAGCACTCGCACAGCCTTTCATCTAAGTGCGTCAAAGTATTTGATGGGAAAATTGTGGCTCAGAAGGACTGATTTGTTCATTCCATTTGGCAGCAAATCTGGGAATAGGCTGCAGAGTCTCAGTTTCCAGTCTTGGCCGTGGCCCCTGGTGAGTGACTCAGTTACCAGGCGAGCGTCCGCGATTGCTGTGAGCGCTTCCCGGCAGCCCGGCTGGGGCTGGGGCTCTGAGCAGGGATGGCTCCAAGCACCAGGCACAGCCCTCTGCCAGCTCCTTCTGCAGAGCAAGGAAGGAAAGACAGAGCTTCCCCAACAGGCTGATGTTTGGTGCGGGATCTCTTCCCTGGTCCTATTCTGTTACTTTCTAAAAATGTCTTCTGGTATGAGCCCAAAATCCGCCGGGCTGCGGGAGCCAAGAGCCACACCGGCCAGCGCGGTGCCGTGGGAGCATCGCTTCCTTCCCTCCTCAGCCTCCACCTCCTGCTCTGTGCTCAGGCTCTCCTGTACCTCTCTTACCTTCTAATGAAATGCTACATTTGGCTCTCCTGCTCTTGTAGATTTGAATGTTAATATGTAGAGGTTAATGCATGATGGGGCTAATTATTTGGTTAATGTTTTCCTAGATGGTGGTTGAATGTGCCATTTCCATATGGTGTATGGTGGTGAGTATGAAGTCACCTGGAGAGGTGTGACCCTTTTCCCAAGCCTTTCTGCTAATGAGTTGGATAGGAGAAAAGAACTGTTACCTCCCAGAAGTAAAATCTCATCATGTTTCTTTGAAATTATTTACTGTTCCAAATACTGAAACCCTAATTTATTTTTTTTAAAACTTAATTTTTTGCCAAAACACTCAAATATTTCAAATGGCCACTGACATATATGTTTAGTTGTACATTTTCAAAGCCAGGTCAGAAAAATAATATAGAACTTAAAACTACATTTAAAAAAAAATTGCACAGACCCATGTCTTGAAGTTTCTTATCAAGAGGCAGGTGAATAGAGCAATTTTAATCGGCTCTAATTTGATGGATTTGTCTACTCAGTCAAGTTAGAAAAATTTAAATGGAAACTTTGTATACTTCAGTGAGTACATAAACCAATTATGTGGTTTGTAGGTTTCAGAGAAAAATACAAAAGGGAAAAATTATGTACATTTTACACCTTGAACCTGTGAAATGCTTGGGCTGTTATGCTTTATAAATATTCATTGTTGATTTATTTTCTTTAACTGCGATGAGGTAAAGATCTTGAGCTGCCGACTAATAGAATGTGAAATCTTTGTGTTACCTCATAAATTCTCTGTTAACAAAGTTCAATTTTTTCAATGTAACTTGTCAAAGGAAGTCATTATCAGAGGCGGCAATTTCTCTGTGAGTAAAGTAATTTTGAATTTTTTGGATTGGCTCTTGATTTTATGGGTGTGGCAGATCAGAGAATAGAACTGCAATTTTTTTGTTACTTGAGATTGTTGATGTCATCCTCTATGTGCACTGAAAAGTTAGTTTTGAATCACATGGAGCCTTTTTGTGCTGTGGGATTTCCTTTCTAGATATGGTGAATGGGAAGAGTGTTTTCAAAAAAAAAAAAAAAAAAGGAAAATAAGGGAATTTCTAAACTGGTCTTAAAGGCTAATCTAGAAAATAAAAATCCCTGTCTTGTTTGGTGTTTACCTAATGTTTTGCTCCTTTTAAATGCACTAAAGGAGCACACAAAGGGTTAAGAACCTTTTTTCATATAAAAATGGAAGACATAGCAGGCAACTTTACTTACCATGGGACTTCTGTGGTTGGCAGTAATGAGTCAGGTTAAAGCAGACTGATGGGGTGAATGGGAAAGGACAGCTTTCTTTGCAGAGGAAGCAGTGTTGGAAGTAGGAAGGTGCATGGAGAGGCCCTTGTGCCACGTGTCAGCGCTGCTTCACAAACGCCGCGGCGCTGGTCTTCAGCGTCCCGCTGGATACCCTGCTTCTCCTGCAGCACTGTGCAACCACAGCTGGGCTGTCAGCTGGGTAACTCATGCTGTGTTTATCCTGAGAGGTCATTCTTGGCCAGGGATCAACGCAGATCTGGCAGTCCCAGGCAGTTTTGAAAGATCGAAGCAGTGCTGCAGAGCCGAGGCTTTCGTCACATCGGTGCAAAGTTTGGAGATGGGAGCGGGTTCGGTCTGTGCTGTGGGCAGCTGCTGGGGGACCTGTTTGTTTTCAGGCTCTGCTTTCCCTCGGCAGCCATCCTCGCTGCAGGAACACAGGAGGAGGTGTGGATGCAAGAGTTGGGCCTGCTGTGCCACTGCCAGGGCATCTGCTTCCTCTATCACCCCTTCAGCTTCACTGGGCTCGGGTGACATGGCTGGGAAGCAACAACAGAAATGTCCTGTTGCCATTTTTAGTCCTGACTGACATTGATGGCATCAGGCACAGAAGATGTTCCTTAGCTCTGAGTGAATGAAGACTCTAAATCAAGAGCTGTATGGCTGCTCATAAAGCAGCTGCTCACTCATCAGATCTTGCATCCTCAGGAATTCTTCCCATCTCTGTTCAGGTTTCATTTAGTAGATCTATGGAAAGTATATATCCATCAAGGAAGGTACTATTAAGCACAAATAAATATGTGTAGTATATTTTATTTGAATTGTCATTTGGATGGAGGTGCTTTTAGAAATGGCTTTTTAACTGTAAGACTGTTTCGGAGCTGAAGTGATTCAGAGGAAGAATAAAGCCTGTAAAACTCACTTCAAGCAGGGGTAGAAAGAGGCAGTAATCTGTCTCTTGCTCCATTATATAATTTGACAGTAGGTTAGAAGTGCTTTCAGCTGAGAACCAGGTCTTCTAAAAGCAGCTTGTGCAGACAACAGCTTTTTCCATGTCCTGACTCTAAGGGGTGTTGGCTCCTGTGTTTGCAGCCATGGGGAGGAAGCTCAGCTTGAAGGCTTGTGCCAAAGCTCATTCCTGAGGACAGAGACCATGAGCCCTGGCTGCTGCCAGGCTGTGGGCTCTCTCTCCCCACACCACTGGGAGCCTCAGCCTCCTGCAGAGAAGCATTGGGAGCTGGGAAATGAAAATCAGGCCATGGGTGCCTTTGGCAACACCCATCTCTCTCTCTTTTTATATGACAGCATACCTGGGTTTTGCTGCCCCTCACTTCCTCCCTCCCAGGATTTGTCCTGAATCTCTGTCTATTTCCTAGTGTTTGGAAATCTGCCCTGAAGGTGTGTGGGTATAAGAACTGGACAGGGAATAAGGAGGAATGTTTCTGTTAAAGCTGCTGCAAAAGAGGAGAGAAAAGTAGCTTTAATTTTGTTCTCCCTCTTCCTCCTCAAAAACAAAATCCGGCAAAATTAGCATTTCAGGAAATGCACAGATTGGCTTAAAAATTTTCCTTCTGCTTCAACATATTTTCTTTGCCGGCTTGTTTCTGGAATTCATCTGAATTCATTGTCAGCAGTCACTATAGCCTAAGCACTACAGTAAAAGTTTCCAGGGGACTTTATTAATTTGACTCCTTGTGTTATGCTGATGCCAAATCAATGGATTGATTGTGGCAAGAACAATTTCAGAAATTTGATTTTGTTTGCCAGCGCATGGTAATTTCTGATTTAAACTTAGAAATTGTTAAGGGAAAATGGTGGCTCTTACAGGTTTTATTGGACAGATGTGTATGAATGCTGATTATGCTATTTATTGTGTAGATCTCAACTGACTGCATGCTAATCAGCTTCTTTTTTCCTTAGCTAGCCTGGAGTTGCTGTTCTAGCAGTTTCTACTTTGCTCATTGCCTCGCCACGTATGTACTTTCTCTCCTAGTCTTATCCTGCACAGATGCGCTGTTGATGATCTTTGAACACAGGCAGGGGAAAGCCCCTTGACATAATTTTTTTTTTTCACCCCTCTTTGGCAATGAAGCATTTGGCCACGTCTTCGTGTTCTCTTCCTCCCAGTATTGCTTCCAGATGTTGTCTTGGTGCTTTTTTCTTGTTTGCGTTTGGATTGTCACTTGATCATTAGCACTCTGTTTTTTAGAGGGAAGCCTTTGACTTGGTAACAAGCAGACATGAACCCAAGCCACAACTGTCTGACCTCAGCTTCCTCCGTTTGAGGTTGTGTTTGGATTTAAGATGTTGGTTTGGCCTATGGCAACAGTCAGACCCAGCCACAAAGTGCATTTCTGGATTCAAAGGTGGATTTTACCAATGATCCAAGACTACACAGCTTAATGCTTCATGCTGACTACGTGTAGAGGCAAATGCTGTTGCTAAAGATTTCACCCCTTCCCTTTTGTTTGGAACACTGCTATGGACAGCTTGCATCTTCAGAGGAATTAAATAACCTGAAACCCTGTGCTTGATGTGATTTTGTTCTTGAGGGCCATAAATGCCATGACGGAATGGAGGATGGTCTCACTCCAGACTGGAAGTGAGGCCATCTCTCCCCAGTGACCCTGGCACAGACCTGAGCTTTGCTGCTCTGATAAGAGAAACTGGAGCTCAGGTTCTTTTTGCAGCTGCCTCAAGCACCTTTTCCTTCCCATTGCTCCTAGAGGAGTTTTGGGGGAATCAGCCTTGTTGGAGTGCTGGGGCTTTGCAGAAAGTAGCATTAATTACCAATGTAAGTACCCAAACAAGCTATATTAACTTATGTTCCTCATAGCTCTCACTACTCATGAGTCAAGTGCAAGAAAAGGAAAATGCTCTTTTCTCTCATAGACCAGGTAATCCTATCCTGTCTCCTGGCTGTTCCTTCTGGCATGAAGACATCAAAATATTAGCTTCCCAGTCTTTAAGTGATATCTGTGTTTTGTGAGTTGCTGATTTTGGCGTGTTTCATACGTCCTACTGGTGGGGAATTTGCTCCTTTACCCTATCCTTAGGAAGTGGAAGATTAGCTGGAGACCCATTTAACTGTATGCCATCCCCAAATCAATGCAGCTACAGTTAAGAATGGAGATAGGCCCCAAATTCAGCCTGGTACAAACACAGGGACCTGCAGTCCCCAAGTGACAAAACATGCGAAGGGTCACACAAGTGACAAAGACTAAACTCTGTTGTAACAAGGCTGTTTCAGACAAATTAACCCTGGCTTAGGCAAGGGAGAGGCCTTCATCAAATTTCAAGCAAAAAAGGTTTTTGTCTGGGGTTCCTCAAGACTGAAGCCTCCCACTGTCAGGCAAAGGGTAGGGAAAATATTCACTCTACCATTAAAAAAACTGCTGAAGAAATTGAAGAGGTTTTTTGTTCCAACAAACTTCATGTATCTCTTCCCCTCCCTTGGCTGGAAGAAAGTCAGCATAAATACTGTCTTGTAAACTGTGGTTGGTTTGGCAAGATGCAGATGTTTGTTCCTATGGAATAACTTCCTATGCAGCAGACTTGTCCCAAAAGTAGTCCAGAAGTGATTAAATCTGGAGAACAATGTTACATTTACATGATCCACAAGCATTCAGCTCATCTGTGCTTACTCCTTCTCTGCTTGAAAGAAGCAAATAATGCCCAGATTTCTCCTGCTGTGGTGAAGGTGTGAAGGAGCTCAAGGGCTCTCCCTTTTTTTGGCCCACAGGAGGGCAACATCGAGCTGCAGCTGAAACAGGCATTGCCAGAGCAGGTGTACACATAAGAATGCTATGTAAGAATCAATGAATTGAAACGAATTAACTGATATAGAAGTGCTGTAGACTATGGCTATTTAGTGGTATGTCAGTCTGCATCCTCTCTAGCTTTGGTTGTATTTGTGATTAAACTGTAACTGCTCTAAATTCCTTTTGTCATCTGTAGCCAACAACATATGATGTGAAGAATAAGACAAAGTTGCTTATTAGGGTGTAGTTCTGTTTTTTTTTTTCTTCTTGCTTCTCTTTCCAAGCTGTATTACATAGTTAAATGTTGTGTTGAGGAAAATGGCCTCCTAGGGTTATGATTTTGAGTTGTGGCATTATCTAAGAGTACCTGTATGTTAAAGGCTGTGCTACACAGATTGCAGGCTCAGAACTGCCCAATACTGATGGCATGCAGTTCACTTATTTCAGTGACATATCAGCTTTGGTGTTTAATGCAGGTGGCTTGCAGGAGCAGTGTAGCAAACGTAGTGGCACAAAGGGTTTGTTTTGCAGTAGCCTGCAGTCTCCATAAATGCTGATCACATTCTGGAGTGGGGTGCTTTGGGAGGCTGAGAAGCCTGACTCCAGAGGAGCTGAAATATGGAGCAGCTCTGCCAGATCCTAAGGGACTGGGAAAGAAGATCAGACAGAGCTTGGTACTCAGGCTTGCTGAGTTTCTGGATACATGATGTTTTCAGGTTCACAGAGCTATAGAATATGCTGCGTTGGAAGAGACCCATCAGGATCATTGATTCACAGTTGAGTAAAGGGAGAGAGGCCTTGGGACTGCAACCAAGACATCACAAAACTTTCTTCTGCTGTGTCCCTTTGGCTGGCAAAGCTGGTCTTGCCAGAGGAATTACCTGAACTCTCAGGGCCTTTTCTCCAAGGGGGGGATGGAGACCCAGATGAAGGCTGTGACATACCAGGCACTAATAACAGTTTTGTTTCTAGCCAAAATTATCTGGGGGGGATAAACAAGGTCAAGTGATTTAGTAAAGGTGGTGTCTTCTATTAGACTGAGTAATCTGCAGTCGGGTGGAGGGAGGTTTTGGGTTTTACATGGATGTTAGTGGTATGGTTAAGAGATCTTCATTCAGGTGCTTTGGGGTTTTATAGAGGCAGTATATTGCCAATTAAAACAAAATTTATAGTTTGGAAACTCCCCCTTCCCCAGCAATATAAGCTAAAAGCATTATTGAAACTGAAAACCAGGAGTCTGTAACAAGGCATGGATTTTTGTGCCAAGTTCCATGGTTCTCCAAGGGGATGATACTTGAATTTCCTTTTTAGTGTTCGGATCAGGAAAGAATGACCTAGGCTTCCTCCCAGCCCCCTTTTCCCTCCTTTTTTTATCCCAGGAACTCCTGAAGTATATTGAATTATACTAAAACAACATTGATAGGACATTATAGATGATGGATTGGTGTGTGAAGGATACATTCTAGTATTTTATTACAAAAGCAATTGTTTGGATGTGTATCACTTCTAGTTTAGCCAGAGGCAGTTATATAGTTTCATATAGCCAGTAAGATTAACTCTCTGTGAATTGACATTTTGGGAAGCTATCAATCTTGCAAGGACTCAGAAAAAAAACCTCCAAGTAGAAGAATGAGTTTGTGTCCATTTTGGTCTTTATCAGCAAATGCTGTTTTCGGGTCCTTGGGAGCTAGACTTGCTTCAAATAATTATTTTTTTAATGAAGGAAAAAAGAAATCAGTCTGGAAATGATTTGGCCTTCAAACCTACTCTGTTGGCCCTCTGTTGGATTCTTAAACACCACCTTTGTCTGTGCAGGCCTGGCCTTGCCAGTAAGAAGTGTCGGCCTTTGGATGCATTAGCTTGAGTCATTATCAGCAAAGTTGCAAGTACTAAGGGATACTAAGGGATCAATCAGCATGATCTGTTAAGGGTGAGTAACAAAAAAGCTTGATGTTTTTATGTAAAGCTCAATTATGCTAATGAAAACTTAAAGAAACCCAGATGGGTTTGAAGTCTCTTAAGAGTAACTGTAGTTTCTGCAAGTGCATATGACTTATTTTTGATGTCTTATGTGGAATCTAGGGTGTTTATCCCACTTATATTTTACCTTCTCCTACTGGTTTGTCAAAATGTATTGGGGGTAAGATGCAGGGTATATATACAGTGGGAGGGCTGCCCTATTAGGAGCAGTCAGGCTTTTCAAATGCAGGGGAAAAAAGAGGCCAAAGCACCTAAAGGTGGACACATGTAAATATGCAGGTGTGGCCATGCTGTGGATGGGCAGGAGGAGGACTCAGGCCTGTGTCCAGCACAGCACCTTCTCTGGCCATGGGAGTCCCTGCAGCAGAGGCAGCCCCAGTGCTCGGTCAGCCACATCTGCCATGGCAGAGGATTGCTCCCACAACGGGCAAAGCAATCCCAAAGGCTCCCTTCCAGACCTTGGTGTATGGGGGAAACCCAAGGGTAGCATAGCAAGAGTAGGTAAGGCACGATTTTAGATGAGCTCCATCTGCCCAGACTTGCCCCAAACAGAAGTGCCACAATTTGCTCAATTTTTCTCTCCATCTGTAGATTCCCTTCTTATGCTGCCTCTAATCCCTGTTCTCCAACCCCCTTTTTATCCTCTTGGAGCACTCTACAAACCCCTTCTGATGAGTAATTTCACAAGCTGTCTCTGCTGCCTGTGCCTCCCCCAGCCCTGCACTGCTGCACTACTGTGGCAGCCCCAGGTGAGCCTTTGCTGCTGAGGAACCCCACAAACTCGTGGGATTGGATGGGAAACATCTCAGAGACATCCCTGCTCCTGTGAGAAAGGCCTCTGGAGCTGGAATGTTAGATTCTCATTGACAGTTCATGTAGAGCAAGTGGGATGATGTGGTATGGAAATATGATATTCATAAGAACACAGCCCATCAAAATACTCCCCCCTTCTTTCCCCTTCCCCTCCAAAAAGCATAAAGTATTTGGACTGTACCCACTTATAGCACAGGTTTCTACATTAAACAGTGTAAAATGGCAAAACTTTGAGAAAAATCTGGAACTGGGGAAGGAGACAGGAGGTGGGGTGGTTACAGGAGTTAATATTGTTTCAACATAAATGTGGAAGACTGCTCTCTTTATTCCATAGTCTTGCTAAATCAAGCTGCAGATAACATAAAGCATTGAACAATGATGACAACCTCTTGGACAGAGCTGCACGCTTCCCACCACATAGGATGGTGTGCAATGGTTTTCTGCTACCAAGTACTGGAGTGTGCTTTCTGGCTTGATTTGATTTTTTTCAATTGAAAAATATGATTTCAAAGCAGAGCATGTGTTTTTGTGTGCATGTGGCTGTGTTTGTGTATGAACTCACTGACTTCAATTATTTCCTTGGCCTCTGGGCCCTCGGGGTGGGTGCCAGGACCGGGCTATGATTGCTGCTGTGCAGACCTGCTGGAGCAGCTCTGGGTGTGGCAGAAATCCACACAGCTGCAGTGAGTGCAGGGCATGCAGGGCCTGTGCCTAGGGCACTGGGGTAAATAAAAGGAGGAAAGATTAACTGATGTTTCCAAATTCTGCCACTGAAAAATTTGACACACCTACACTCTCATGTGCACACACAAATTCTTCTTCTAGAAAGGAAGTGCTCTGCACGCACTGTATCCTCTGTATGTAAACCCTTAGACACTCAGCTGTTGAGCACTCATAAATGATTTGAAATTTGTTCCCCAGCAGTGACTTCCTACTGTGGAGGAGGAGTCAGGGACTTTACAAAGAGTTCTGGGACTTGCACTGAATGACTGTAGGCAGAACCTGGGAAGGGCAGAGGGAATTGGGAACTTTTAAACCAGAGCTGTGGGAAGCTCAGGAGGGCAGGTGAGTCAGCAGAGAACTTTGTGGCAGACAGTGAGGGCAGGAAGCAGAGTTTTTACAGCTAAAAAGCACAGCCCCAACTACAGGCACAGGCAGTTGCTATAATTTCTGTCAAGCAGAGACTGATATTGTTCCACTGTGTCTTGTAAACCTTTCTATGATGCAGCTGTGTCAGAAAGCAATGTGGTAGTAAGTTAGTAGGTCCTGCAGAGAAACAAGTGTGAGCTCTGAGCTGCACTCATGGGGTCAGATGGCTTTTGGATCAGGTCAGGTGGTTTGTGTCCTCCAGGCAACAGGCACAGTGAACACAAGTTGGTTCCAAGTGTCATGGGTGGGTGAAAGACAATTTGTTTAACTGTAAAAAAGCATAGGAAACTCTCAGGTGGGTGCACACACCTTGATTCTCCTGAAGTGCATGGTGATGTGTCTCCTCTAAACCTCTTACTGTAGCATTTAAGACAGCATGTCGTGATGAATGCAATTCTAAATTCCAGGAATTCTAAACTCCTTAACAGCACTAAGGAATTAAAGTATAAAGCTCTGGATCATCAGCATAAGAGAAAGACTGTACACCCTTAGTTCACAGAGTTCAGAGTCAGTTCCACTTCTGCAGTAGTGAAAATTTCTTTAAGCAGAGGTGTCCATTTTAGGTTGTAAAAATAACGCGTCAGAAGAGCAGGAGAGTATGCGTGGATAAGGGCATGATTGATGGGTGGGTGGAGAATGACTGTTACTTTGATGTTTAATATTACAGGCTAGCAGAAACCAGAGATGGATGTTTTCATTACATTTTCTGTCTTCAAAAGATGGTAAATTAAGGGTGGTCCTGGGTAGCAAGGTGCTTTCTAAAAAGTGCAAGGGAACAGCACTGAAATTGATGTATTAGGCCTCCCTCTCTTTGTCCTCTGAAAAATGAAAGTGCTGCATGCTGGATTATGGAACTCTGCTGATGGTGTCATTTGTCATGAAAAAATGTGCTTGCTTTCTGCACCACCTTTTTTAATAATTGATACCTACTCTAAGATCTAAACTCACAGTATTTGTGTAGTGACAGAAAATAAACCTCCAATAGAGACCCACAGATAATAAATTGACCTTTTCTTATGCTTTTTCTACTGAAATTTTGAGCAGAATTGTCATATCTGGAGAAAATGCTTATGAAAACTTTTAAAAGTGAACAGTCAAGGAGCTGATGTAGCTGGAAACAGTAACTACAAGGAGCATGTGATGCTACCATTTGGGGAGTTTAAATGGTCCCATTCACTTTGCCTTATTAGTTCTAAATATCTTCATTGCTAAGGGATAAACAGTGATTAAAAAAAAAAAGTGTTAAAGGACTACTTAAAGTATCAGATTATCTAAGTTTTTTTGATATTTGTCAACCTAATTGCTAAGAGCAATTCTCTGCCTAGCAAATACAGATATATCTGTGCTGTCTGTGCTCCCAGTTGTAAAATTAGATTTGGGAACCATTAGGTCTAGCAATACACCAATTCTGTTGGTGCAAAGCCTCAGAGCTGGTGCTTGGGTCTCCCTGTGAATTCCTCTAATCAATGGGAGCAGCGACCAGGAATCCATTCTTTGGTGCCAACCTCTTTTATCAAACAGGGGATCCATAAGCCTCTAAGCTGTAGTGCCCTTTTTTGCTAGACACAATCAATACCAGTGTCTCACAAACCCAGTGTCCTTGAAGAGCTGGAAAGGTCAAAGGCTGTTGATTTGAGCTGATGGGACCCTTTTCCCTTAGGAATTCTACAAGCAGAAGTACCTGACTTTAGGAAGCCATCCTAGATTTTTTTGTTGTTGTTGTTGTTTCAAAAGTTATTCTTTCAGATAGCCCATTGCAATAAGGACTTCTCTTTAATTTCTTCTAAAAAAGATCTACTGCCAAATGTCAGCAGAGGTGGAAACCATGAGTTCAGTGTATGCACAAACTGAGCAACACCAGCACTGGCACTGAGCTTTGGCAGAGGTGCTCGGCTCTGTTTGGAAAGGGCCACCTCCAGGAGCAAGAGGCAACTTCAACAACATAATATTTTCCAGTTTTCTCTGAGTGTTGATGATTTTCATACTTTCAAGATTTATTTTATAAAGCCAGAGAAGGAAATACCACCACCAAATGTCAGAACACTCTGTTTGCAGCCAGGTCTCCTTGGGCATGGCCGGCTTGCATTTTCCACATCGCAGCTCTCTCGGCTAAAGTGAACTGTTCTGACTGTCCTAACAGTGGAATGCTTTCCAGCAAACACCTCAAAAAAACCTAGAAAAGAACAAGCAGAGTGGATGGACTGCTAGCAGTTCTTAATGCATATTAGAGGAATTTATATTAAAATTCTGTCAGCACACGTTTGAATGAAGGCTAAAATCCTAACTCATAGTACTAAACAACAGAAAGTAATGCATAATCATTTACTTTAGTAACAGGAATCTGGTAACCTTCTTCCTGAAAGGAAAATTAATTTTAGTATACGTACAGGAATAAACTGCTCATTCTGGTTCTTGATTAAAGGGCTAAACATCCATTTCATAAATTTTAAGAATTAAAGAATATTTTTCCTGTTAATTTCCTTGGAAATCATATCTTCACTAAGTTTTCTCTCTGCTTGCTGCCTTCTACACAGATTTATATAGCACACACTCACCAGTGAATAGATTTTGGATAGTCTCACCAATAGTGAAGTCCTATAACTACTGCCCTCTTTCATAAGGAATTATCCACCTACTTCTTCTGCCTACAAAAATTCACTGTACAAACTTTAACCATCAAAAATTATGGCATATCTCAATCTATTATTTCCCAGGGATATTGGGGTTTTCCTCTCTATATATTTTAAATCTTAAGATGTTAAAGGTATTTTTGTGGGGAACATACATTATGTAAATATTTCTGCACTGGGCACATTTAAACCAATCCCTTCTTGCTCATTAAAATAAATGCATGTGTTGGCTGGTCTGCACTGCTTACTGTTAGATGTCTTTGTCTTTCTCTGCACAGACTTTTTGAAAGTAAGAGAAGTTTGACTAATGATCACTGACCATCACTGAATTTCCAGGAGCAGTTGCCTTCTGATAGGAAAAATTATTCCAGAGAACTTTAAAAATCTTTGATGAGGACATTACTCATGAATGGGTGGAAGTGATTTCATATTTCTTCCTATTTCAGGTCCAGACAATGTGTGCACATGTATGTAGTAACGGTGACAGCAAAAAAGGCAAAGCCTAGGAGTGCAGAAGTACTCTCTCTGGGGTATTGTTGGAGAGTGGTCATTTTAACAGGCATTAGTCAAAGTCTTGCTGTAGCCTTAATTAACTACAAACCTTAATAAACTCTTAGGTCACATTTGCAATTAAATGCCTTAGAATAGATTAGAAAACAAAGTAAATCGAGTATTAAAAAACCCAGGTGTTTCACAAAACCAAAATTGCCATTTATTTTTCTTGCTTTTTTTTCGGTTGTTGTTTTTCCTAGGATGCATGTAACCATTTCCATATCTAGCAATCTTGCCATAATACAGGAGAGTAGAGTTTCTACCTTCCAGCATTTCTCTGTGTGTGTTACTATTGCCTGATGTGCTCTTTGCTGAAGAGAACATAAATAGCTTCTGATGATAAAGAGAATATTCAGAAACCCTTCTGAGAGTGTGCTTGCCAAAAGGCATTAGACATTCCTGAGTCTGCTTGAAAAAAAAACCCTAGCAAAGACTTTAATTTCAGTAAATAGGTTAATATTTATGTTTAAGACACAAAATTTAAAATGTTTAACTGAATCAGGATTTTTTTCCACACGGTCTGGAGGTCTTTGGACATTTTTGAAATCTCATTTTCTTAAATGTCCAAATGTAAAACCACATTGGTATTCAGAAAGATTTTTTGAATCTTCATGCCTTATTTGCTCAGGCTAAGTGTGCATCCCACTTTGATTAAGACTTCGCTGATCCTGGAGTAAAATCATTAAAGATTCATAAACGACCATTGCTTTTTCTCCTCCTTGAGAATGTACTGACATATTTTATGCAATTATTTGTCTTGAGTATCTTCCTGAACTTTTAACCCCCTTTACATTCTCTTACGCCTACTTACATTAAGTCCAAAAATCTTCATTTCAAAGCATTTTTAAAAGCTATTATATGATTCATTTGAGTTCAGTGAAAGTCAAATTATGAAAAAGCACCCTGTCATGGAAGGGCTCATTGCTAATTAACTACATGGGTGGTTTCCTTTGAGGGATAATTTCTCTCAATTCTTTAATTTCCAGGTTAAAAAGCCTTTGAGTCTAGGCTCATCTTTTGGAAAGATGTCTCTAAAAGTGGCAGCTGCATATTCTTGTCCTCCAAGGTGAGATCTGCTTTCACATCTCCTGCTCTCACACCTCAGCTCCATGGCATGGGGATACACAGGGAGTTTAATCCACCAGAAATTTAATTTTTTTTTCTTCCTTTAGCTTGTCTTCTAAGCACACAAGGCTTGTGCTTCCTTTAGCACTTATCTAACCCAGTCCTTCCATGCTTTCTCATTGTTGTGTGGACTGAAGGGAGGGGGAGTGGGACATTTCCAGGACTCCAAGGAGTGTCCCAAGGCACCAAGCTCAGCCCCAGCAGCCAGGCAGCCTCTCCTGCCAGGGCATGACCCAAAGCACCAGACACCAAAGTGCCCTTGGTGCTTGTGGATCTGCCTGAGCACACCTGTGTGCCTGTCCCGCTCTGTGGAGGGGTAGCCCTGGGGAGAACTGCTCACCATCCTGTCAGACCCGTGGGCAAAGCCTTTTCCTTCCTCCTGGGTTCGTGCTCTAACCCAGCTGCAGGTGGAAAAGCCCAGAAGAAACAGAGGAGAGCCATTATGTTCAGAGTCTGGAACAGTTCAATGCTCAAATAGAAAGCAACTTGAATTGGTAGGTGTACAAAGCTGGGAGAATAACCAGCTTTTCTCCATCAGTTATCCTAAGAGTAAGGAAATTCATTTTAGAAGTCCATATAAAATGCTCTTGAATATCCAGTCTTGTTATTAAAACAGCTTTCTTTAATGTGTTTATAAATTTCAAATATGTACTTACTACAATTAAAACTGATGATAAAACCCTCACTGGCTCCAGGAGTAGGGATTAATCAGGATACTCAATTATTCATTACTGGGAAAAAAGATTTTAGGTTATCAAACTTGTATGCTTTTGATGCTTTGGTTTAATCTCAATGTACACTGGAGCCTAAGTAGGATTTTGGTATAAAATAGGAAGGGGATGTCTACATTGGAAAAGAAAGGCATTCAATTTATATTCTCAGTAAAAGCTTTGTTTTGTCTTTGTTTAAGGTGGACTATAAATCTCCCTGTATTAACGGTGTCTAAATCTTAAGCAAGATTTTTTTAGGTCTTAAAAATTCTTCCCAGCCACCTCTTTTTCTGCTGTTCTCTTTAATTAAAGAGCTAATGCAATACTGACATCAGAGATACCAGGAAACAAATGTTTAGTAAAAAAGAACAAACGAAAAATTTAACCAAATTATTAAAAACATTTCAGGGTGACGTTTTTTGAAAAGCCTTTTTCTCTCAGAAACCAAGAACTGAATAATTTACCATGTGTCCATGCATTCAGAGCACAGGATTTGGAGTTGTAACAATCATCCTTAATGAAGCTGGTATTTCTCTATATAACTCTTTAAAGAGAAAAAAATTCCCATATAATATTTTTTTTCCTCCAGTCCTCCTTCATGGTTATTAAGGTATAAAACAAATTTTTAAAGTGGCTAGCTTGCTTTTGCCTATTTAGGACTTTTAGTTTTGCCAAGGGAATAAGAAAATTTCCTCCTACAAATCTGATAATGTTGCTTACAGTCATGTGTAATCTGAGTGTAGCCAGTCTTAGCTAATAATGTGAGTAAAAGGGTCCTAATCTGTTTTTCAGAATGAAAAGTGAAATACTTCCTTTGACACATTACCACTGAGACTGGTTTTCAAACATTTTACAAATTTTTTTTGTCATCCATTGTGTCACTACTTCTCATCTTTGACAAAGTTAATATTTTTCTAAGTTGTTATATAGTAATTTTCTCAAAGTTTCTAGAAGTTATTTATATTATTTGACACACACACACACACACACACACACACACACACACACACACACATATATATATAATGGTCAAGTTTCAGCAATTTTACCAATGAACTTTTCTCCTGGATGAAATCTTTACTACTACAAACAAAGGAATTTAAAGTATTAAGAGATTACCATTCTTGATAGAGCTTTGAAAATATAACTGTTATCAAAAAATTCCCATTAGGTATTTTGACTTTCTTCAAGGTTGTCTAGAGTAAAAACACAGGAACACACCCCCCCCCCCCCCCCCCCCCACACACACACACCCCATAGTTAGGATAACCTTGGCTTTGGTCAAAGAAAATGCTGTACAAGAAGATTTCAGCAACTCTCTTATGTAAGAAAATAAAGCCTGAGTGCTGTTTTTCAGATTCACTCCATTTGAGCCACATGACTTTCTGACATTATTTATAACTACAATATTGTTAGCTGGATATTTATGTATATAATTATCCAGGCTTTTTTTTTTTAGGCCAACCACCTGTAAATATAACCTTAAAAAAATATACTAAAACATCATTAACCTGCTAATGCTCTAACCATCACATATACTTTTTTCTTTGGTTCCTTTTTACCAATATGTTGTCTGTAATTTATTCCTTGATGGAAACAAATTCCCTGGAAGTAAAATTTAACCTTCAGGGTCTATACAGCAGGAGTAGAAGAAACTTCAAGAGGTGATGTAAAGCCCTCTTAACTGTTAATATACACGAATCTATTATGACTGTAAAATTGAATTCCACATGTTGACTACCAGTGAAGCTGATGAGACTGCACAAAAATACTTATTTTGGGTAGTTTCATCTTCAAAAATTGCTCCATGATCTTTGACAATGATATCATTGCTTTGCTGGGACTTGTATCTGACCTGCATGGATGCTCTGCTGCTTAGAGCCTTGTCAGAGGGACCTGTGCCCAAACAGAGACCTAGGTTTGGGAGGGCTCGAGCGCTGAGGTCTGCATGTCTTCTGTTGCTCCATTTCTCCTTGAGGGTTGTTTTGCTTCACTCTGCTTTAAGAGCAGTAAGTCCATTTAGAGCAAAGTTCTGTTTTGCTGGTGTGACGGAATGAGTGCAGAGCGTTTGTGACAAGCCTTGCAGTGGGCAGCACTCCCTGCTATCGCAGCACAACCTGGCTGCCATCCCATAATAGTCTAGTTTCCTCAATCTCCCACCTCCTTACTACTGTAGCATCAGAACTCTCTTCCTAAGTGTAGAACAAAACTCTTGCTAGCCAAGAATCTCTCTGTTGCCATTGAGCACCAGACACTTTTCTGTAACACAACCTGTTGTGTGCTGAGATTGTGATCTCCTCTCTCTCCTGGAGCTTTCCAGGAAGCTTTGGGCTGGATGGAAACTTGTGGTAGTATCAGAGATACATTTATTCCCTGCAGTCCATGCCCAGTCCATTCCTTCTATTGCTCATGTCAGCACACAGGTTCAGTGATGCTGTGGCTGTGCAAATAACTCCACCTCAGTTTCCATCACAGTAAAAGGATGGAAAGTGTCTGTGGATGTTCACTGGGTTTCATTTAGCAATGATCCCCATAGTGTTCAGGAGGCCTCTGTGGCAGAATTACTCAATATTAAATAATGATGACTAAATAGAGTCAAGACACAGATTTTTTACTGTGGTGAAAAAACTAGCACTTAGGTAGTAAATACACACCACACCACCATGCCCTCAAACTGCCTGATTTAGGAGATTTAGTATCTGATTAATGTGTTAAATATGTGGGACGTATTTGATCAAAGTTGGGGGTTATAAAAAGTTCACTAAAATGTTTTGACAGGGTTGCAGTAAGAAGGCTTTTAAACATGAGCCTTTTATTTTGGGATCAATATTCTAAACGAACACCTTGAAAGCAATGTTTCTGTCACTGCAGCAGTGTGTTAAACAGGCAAGCTGTATTCTGTGTTAGGTAACACTGCAGACTCTGATTTTAGAAAGCTCAGGAAAATGTACTACAGTAACCCACATTTCCTTTTAGATGCTGCCACTTGGGCGCTGTAAAGCATCCACAGTGGGGAGGAGGAATCTGGTGCTTACTTTGAAAATTCTCAGACAGAAGACACTCTGGTTTGTGTATGTCTAGGAAACCACATAATTCCCTAAAGTGTTTTCTGTCTCAAATAGAAACATTATTTCTTCCTGAGGAGTGGCTTGGTTTTCAGCATGGAAAAGTAAAAAAACCCGACATGTTGGAAAGTATTTTTTGATACAAAAATAATGAAATGCAAAACTTGTTGATCAGCATTTCCCTCTCTTGGAGGATGGTCCTCCCTCCTTGACAGGCAGGAGGGTTACATTCTGCTACTACGGCCAAATTGTCCCCTCTCTTTGTGCCTTGAAGGAGTTAGGTGCAGATCTAAAGTACTTAATTCTACTGCCTGTGTGTAGTTAATTTGGAACATCAGTCCAGTAGGTGTGAGGTGCAGTTTGCATTCAGGGATGACCAGGACAGCTCATTCCATCCATGCCCTCCTGGAAGGTGAGGGGCTGGAAGCACAGGGCACAGAGGTCATTGCTGATGACTCCAGCAGCTTCATTCCTTTCATTTGGCTGTAGTTTTCCAGACATTCTATGCCATCTACGTGATAATATAATTCTTTTTTGCAAGAAGGAAGTAGGAACCTGAAAGGAGGTTGTAGCGAGGTGGGGACTGATCTCTTCTGCCAGGTAACAAGTAACAGGACAAGAGGAAATGTCCTCACATTGTGCCAAAGGAGGCTTAGATTGGATACCAGGGAAAAATTTCTTCACTGAAAGAGCGGTCAGGCATTGCTGCCCAGGGGAATGGCAGAATCACTGTCCTTAGAAACGTCCAAAAACAGTGGAGATGTGATGCTAGAGACCTGGTTTTGTGCTGGACCTGGCACTTAGGTTAAAGGTTGGACTCAGTGATCTTAGAGGTCTTTTCCAACCTAGATGTTTCTAGGAAATGGCTGGCTGCAAGTTGTCCTTTAACAACTCAACTGAAAAAAGTGTTTCACAAAGTACTTTTTTTCATTTTTACTTTTTTTTGAGACCTTATTGAGAAATATGCAAGAAAACCTGAGTTTTGGCCCTTAATATCATACAGATGTTGTTATTATTCTTACTAAACCACATCGTTATTGTTGGAGCTCATGCTAGTGTTGCAGGAGCTGCTAGACCACTTCAGTAAAGCAGGTGGAGAGAAGCTGGAATTAAACCCTCTCTTTCTTTCCCCCGCCTGCAGGCATAGCTGCATACCTTCAGTGCACTTAGGAGACTAACAATAATAGCTTGCCAAATACACTTTTAATTCCTGGTGACTGAGCAGATGACCTTGCACTGATGTTTTCCTGCCATTCCACTTTATATTTTAAGTGATCAGTTTTCTGTGCAAGCTTTGTGTTGTTTGCATTAGTATTTTTTAAAGGCCTGGTTACAGACCAGTGGTGAGAAGCAACTCTGTCCTCAAACTGTTCACAGCTGGAACTTTTTGTTATGATAAGAGGAAGAGTAGGGAGAGAGCAAAAGACAGAGGGGAACCTGAGGAGTTCCCTGCTCTAATACTGTCTTGCAAAGATCAGGTCTGGAGTCAAAATTAAATTCAGTCTCTTTTGCTTTCTCGCACATCAATAGTCTATTGTTAATACCCAATATCTGTGGCTCAAAATTAGTTCAATTAGCCTAATCTTAATAGGATAACTCTAAGTATTCATCTACATTGTCCAGGGACCACCTAAATTAGGTTGACTGGGAACTGCTTATAAATTGCAAATATGCATTGATCCTTTCTGCCTACCCTTGCTTTCAAGTGAAGTTCATGTTCAGGAAAACTACTTTCCCATAAAGCCAATCCATATCTTGGAACTGCTGCAGTCAATACATTGACAGCACATGGCATGTGCAAACAGATGAGGATAACAAACAATCAGATTTGTTTTCAGGAAAAATACCAACTCTCCTGGTTGATAGACCACCATTACTGTGCTCCTCACTTCTCAGGGCACAGCTCATTTTCTTACAAGTTCAGCTTCCTGTTACCATTTGAACTGACCAGAATTTTAAGTCTGAAATAAGCATGATATGTAAATGCATTCCTGCTTCCAAATCCATCAATGACAGTGTTTAGACTTCTCTGGGCAGCAGTTCAAGGCACTAGAATAAGCTCTATCCCATAAAAACGGATCTTTAAGTTTCCTAAACCAGTTCAATATCCACTCTGAATACCTGTTGGAAACACTCACCACTGAGCTGAGGCTCGTTGTTGTTATGACAGAGCTTGCTAAGATGTGACAGCAGAGGGGGGGACATTAATAGGGAGAAAACTCATCAGGCCACCTGAGAAACAGGATGTCTTGTGTCCTGCTGGGCTCTTTCTAAGAGCCAGAGTTTAGCAAATGGCAGGGTAATATCCTGGGGTCCTGAGGCTGGCGCTCTGGGCTAGCTTCCACAAGGAAAGGAAATTCCAGCTGACTGGGGAATTGTTGGCATGAGCACAGGGATGTGGAAGGGAGGCTGTGAGTTTCTCCCCTAGCACAGGGTTCCCCTTTTCCATTACTCTGCGGTACAGCTCCAAGCACTTTGAGCACTATTAACTCCTTCATGCTGCCAGAAACAATACCAGGAGCAGTTCATCAACAGTGTGAAAGGGGAAATCCTGCATATAACAATAATGCAGCACCAGAACATATAAACAATATTTCCAATACTGAAATAATTCAAATATTTCCATTTCTTTCTTATTTTTTTTCTAGATAACTATTCCTGCTTTGCCATTCTTGCTGCATATGGAAGATTAGATATTGTGGTCTTGAACTCTCATGGTTGATTTAACCATTTGGAGACATAATGACAATGAAAATAGGTGAAAATCCCATAAACCATCAGAATTACAGATCTAGAAACCCATGGAATTCAGAGTCAATATTTCTGCTGGAACAAAGATGTAAAGCACACTGCTGACATGCAGTGGTATGAAAAGCATTCCTACTACTCTTTGTGTGAAATCAAAAGGTATTTTTTCTCTCAATTTATTTCTCAAATATTTTTTTCCCAAATCAATTTTGTACGTTCCAAAGCTGGTTTGCTGCCTTATTGTCAGGGATCAATCAGCATTTAGTCTCCAGCTGTGGAACATCCACATCTTGGGTTCTTATGGTTATCAGGCAATTTTGAACTTCTTTGTACTTATGCTGCAGAGGACTTATAGAAGCAGACAGAACATAAAGAAGCAGATTTAAACATTAAAAAAAAAAAAAAAAGAGAGAAATATACAACTTTACTGTATTTATTTTTCTTTTTTTTCCCTATTTAGCTCTAAACACTACTTATGAAGTGACTGCTTTGCAGTAAGGGTGGTACCAAATGCATGGTGCCATCCACACCCTTTCCTACCCCAGGCCAACAAATCCTGTTTTTACTGAGAGCAGGGTGAGGTGTGGATCCACCTGGTCCACGTTCACTTGACCAGAGCTGCTCAGACCTTTCTGGGGCTTTAGTGCCACCTGAGACTGGCTGTCACTGCCTGCTGGCCCCTGGTGCGGGCAGCCTCAGCTGATCCACTGTGGGCAATGCTCAGGGGGCTTTTTCCTTTCAGTAATGCTGTTCCTTCTGCAGAGTTCATCTGCCTTTCATTGTTATGCCTCCTTTACTTCCTTTATGACAGGAACAGAGTCATGAGGTCAGTTTTTCATTAATTTCTATTAATTTCTCAAAGTCCTTGGAAATCTGTGACCTGTTTGTGCCCTGAAAGCAAGCAGGGGACACACAGCTGTCCTTCCAATGAAGAAGTCAGGTAGACTTTAGAGAGTTGAAGGCAACAGAAAATGTTAGTGAGATTCACTGAACCATTAGAAGTGTTTTGGCACAACATCCAGGATATTTGTATTGATCTGTGTAACACTGCTGCAAAAAAACTCCCTGCAGCTCCCACCACCCTCAGAAATACCTGATAACTGTTTTATTTTTTTTCCCTAAATGCTTTAAGATATGTTCATTTAGATATTTTGTATCAGGTATTCCTGCCATCAGGGAGGTCATAAAGAGATATCTGAAAATTGTAGCACTTTTTAATGTACATTTTCTCAGTTCTTGGCAAAAATAAACTGATCAAAAATGCACTCAGTAGAGTATTCCAGATTTCCATATTCAGAATCCAACAAAATGCTTAAAAACCATAAGAAAATACACCAAGTAATTGTAGGCTAGTAAAAACGAAAATGAGTTCAGTAATGGAGCACTGCCTTTTTTTTAATATATAATAAATCATGAGTTTCCATGTAAAAAATGTTTTATATTAGACTTTTATGACAATAGTGATTTTTTTCTTGCTGGGATAACCCTGACTGTTATTCACTGAAGGGGTAATAGGCTGCAGGAATACCCATGCACCCCACTCTTGGTGTATTTATTTCTCGTGCATATTCCTGTTTTGAGACTGAGAAAAACCCATAAGAATTAAAGTATAAATCCTGCCAGAAAAGAGGTTTTGTGAGATGCAGAAAACTTAATAAAGTTTAAAAAAGTCTACTTACTAGTTTTAAAACCAGATGTGATAGACCCCTATGAAATCATTTCCTACTGCTATCATGCTGATTAGCTGCACAGGCTGTGTTTCTGGTCTCTTGAACAGATGGTCTATACTTCTCTTGCAAACTCCAGAGTTACTGGATGAC
Organism: Cettia cetti; assembly: GCA_013401135.1. NCBI lineage: Eukaryota > Metazoa > Chordata > Aves > Passeriformes > Sylviidae > Cettia > Cettia cetti. The sequence continues at coordinate 19,801 of VZUI01025707.1, read as the reverse complement.
AGAGGCATTTAATTTTGAAGTCCTTTTAAAAAATAGTCCTGTTTTAGATTTACTTCTTGATGAAGATTCACATTTTTTTACTACAGGGTAATATTTCTCCAGAGCTTAAATCCCTACCACTTTATTTCTGGAACAATTCACAGGTTTGGCCTCCAGCTTTTGCTCTGTTATGTTGGTCTGGCTCCCAGCTCCAAGGGCTTTATTTTCTGTCCAGTGCCTGCTACACTCCACCCATCTGCCTGTGTGATTGAAGAAGGCAGTGATGCTGTAAGTTTTAGCTTTCATATTTTCCAGATTCTCCATTGCATTAGTATAAAACTCTGAATTTCATATAAAGCATTAGAAAATTCTCTTCACAGGATAGTTAGACAAAACAATCCTTTTCCAGCCTGAGAACCAAGGACACCATTGCAGCTTCAGGCCCAAAAAGTACAAACAGCAAATTGAGGAGAGCAGTCTGGGAGGATGGGGCTTCATAACCTAAAGCTGTAACTGGACAATTAACCCCAATACATAAATGGACCAAAACTTGTAAAAGTGTGAAAATGGGTGACCCATTGTCCATCTTGGGTGTAGCCTCAGCCAGGCTCTTGTACTGCCCAAGGTGCATCCTTTGAAGGTCTTTTAATAAATACCTACCTTATCCTTTTAACACTGTCTAGCCTCTGTTCTACGTAGCCTCTCAAGGCATCAGCAACATTAAGCAAACTTTGCTTATGACAGCATCTTCCAGAAGAGCTCAGATACTTTCAAACCCTCCATGTTTGCTTTCCTGGGTAAGAAAACAACTTCTGTTTCAATGGCTGTCTGGAGGACTTCTAGGTAAATATGAATAAGCATGAACCAGCTTTATGACTATGGCCAGTCTTAGTCTGACACAATGCAGCTATCAAGCACAGAACACACAGCTCTTTCCATCTGTCTTTATGTAGCACGGAGCTTTGTCTGGCGGGGTGGATTGTACATATATATACATAAGTATGTTTAAATGCTTCCTGTCAGCATAAGACAGAACTGTGACTACTATAATGCTGCAAATTGCACTGAACATTTTATGAACTCAGAATTTATGTTACTGTTTAGTTTTGTTTTGCTTTTCTGCCATGTGTTTTCTTAGAAAGACCTTGCGCTGACAATATATCAACCGAGTTCGAAGTTAACAACTTTACTGCCTTATTTTATATTTCTAAAAATTATGTTGGAGAATTTAGTACCTGTGAAACTCTAATAGCTTTAGGGCTAAATTCAATACAAGGATCTATAGCAGCACAGCTAGCACACACCATGACAGATGGATAAAGAAGCTGCAACTCCATTTGTTTGGAAGGAGTTGTGTAAGTCAAACCTGAGTACAAAAACTGAGAGTTTCTGGTAAACATACAGACAGGCACAGTCCCATATGGACTTCAGGGCTCATATGAGCACTCTTGCAGCTGCTCCACATGGAGTGGGGTGCTTGGTCCCTTCCTCACGGGCAAAATTCAGTGAAGCAGCTTTCTAGACACAGGGAGCTCAGCTGTCACAAGGACATAATTAATGTCTCTCTCCAAATGACTGCATAACGACTGCAGCCTAACCCCAGAGTCCCCTCACCCACCACCCCCATGTCAGCTGGCAGCATCTCTGCTTCTTCTGTCTGTGTTTATGGACCACAAAAATAAGTGGCAGATTGGACAGGCATATTATTTGCATGCCTGAGATCATCCAACCTTCATAGATCTGACATAATGAAACATTAATTCATACCCTATCAATTTTTTTTGCAGTTGACATTAGATTGATCCCAAGTGTCTGTTCACATCTGCTTGAAGGATTTGTATTTTACACTTCTTGCTGAGCACATAATGAAATGTAAATTCCCTGACTCACCATGTACAAAAATGGCTTACAAAAAGGATTTTCTCTTTCTCTGCCATATAATTCAACAAAGCCAGGTCTCTGCTTGCTCTTTCAGCTGATTTAGCACCCACCCTCTCACTCAGGAGAGGAGACCAGGGAATATACCTTTCCTACATAATTTTTATTACATTCTGAGCCAGCCTCTTAGCATCCTCCCTGGGTTTAACTTTTGACTGAGATAAGCCATTTCAGACAGATCTGAAGACAAATTCCTATTGACCCAAAGCCCAGGGAGCCCTTAAGGAACGTCTTGATCTTCATGATCTTCACTCTGTTGTCCTGCAAGTACTTCCCTCAGAAAGAGTGCTTGGGTAGCGATTACAGGAATTGTAAGTTGCTTCACATATTCTTTCACAGAAAGAAATTACATGGTTCTATTACATTTCTTTTCCACTTTATTACCAATTTACAACTTTTTCCTGTAAATCTGGGAAATCTTTATTAGGTAAATGGGCATGCCTGTTCTGAAGCAGAGGAGCTGTCTGGCTTGTAATCTGTGAGAAATTATATGAACTATTTGGAGGCTGAATTTTTTTTTATTTTTATGTAGAGAAGCTCAGGGAATGGATATGCCTGTTTGTCTTACCTACAGTAGCTCTTGTGTGCTCTTTGGCATCAGTGCTGCTCTCTGTTCCTCTCCACAGGGAAAGAATCTCAGTTTTAGAGAGGTGACCTTAGGAATTGCCATTAATTAACACTTCCACATGTAAATTAGCACCTCTATCATAGGCATGCAGAGAAGCTGCTACTCCATGAGAAATGCAGGTACAGGAGTTACCAACAGCTCTGTCCAAATGTGAGCAGTTCCTTCCTACAGCTTCTGCCAGGCCGAGCACACGGACAGGCATATATCCACCTCTGAGACAAAGGAAAATATTCCTGAGGAGTTAATGGGAAAGTAAGTGGTATTGCCAGAACGTGCCATCTTCAACAAAAAAATCACATTTTCTAGTCCTCTCAGAGTACCAAAGGCTTTCCAACTGTGTGAAGCTTATGGTTTGAAAACTCTCCTAGAATGTCTAAATAGAGAGAAATTCAGGTTTTTTATAACTCTGGGGCACAGAAGTTTTTTATTTTCTCTCAAATATTTCTTAATTTTTTCAGTCAATCTATATGGTTATCTCTTAATATTACAAAATTTAGAATATATATGGAGTTGCTCTACAATATTGTTGGAGTTTGTATTGTTCTGGTGTATAAATAATAAAGATGCTAGAGGGACCAGCTATTTTTGAAATTATCTCAAGGCTGTAAGAAAATTACTGGTTATTTTTGAATATAGCTGTTCCTTCAGCTTGATCACACAATGTGGATTTATAAACTCCTTGATTCTAAACATTCAAACATAAGCATTTTCAGTACTGTCTGGAGGAGGGCAATGGATCTGCTGCTATGGGATTAATCAAATGATCTTTCTGATAAATAGCAGTTAGTTGGACTACCAATAGTCAAAAATAGTACTCAGAGAACAAAATAATCTGGCTGTAGAAGAAAAATACTTTATTTCATAATAATAAATGAGAAAATATTGGTGTGGAATATCAACACTTCTGGCAGGAAAGCTTTACACATAAAGGAAAAAAGTTCCCTGACATGTAAATTGCAGTATATAAGAAAAATTAAAACCAACATCTTTACTGCTTCAAATACTTTTTTTTTTCTTTCCTTACTGTCACTGTTGCTTGGCAAGAGGACAGGGGCAGCTGCTGAAAATGGAGTAACCAGCTGGCACCTGGAATTAGGTTCCTTCTCTCTCTGTCAGGGAACCATTGGAGTGCCTTCACAAGTTTTCTTCTGGACAATTAATTGTCCTCTACCTTTCCTTGCTATGGGGTCTTTGCTTTTAGGGCCTTGGCTTTGCTGCTTTGGAGGCTTTGCCACCAAGGTGAATCCAGAGAGTCAAGTGCCTGGACCTAAGGCCAAGGAGGGAGCAGTGCTGGGGCAGCCTTCACTCCAGTGGGTCTGTTGGACCTGGGAGGGCTCTGTGTCCCCTGGATGGTTGTGGGGACAGCCTGAGGAGATGCAGGAGCCCTGTGCTGCAAAGCATCCTTCACCCTGTGGGGGAATGATGCTCCTGGAAGAGGATGTTACATCTGTTCCCTTGCAGTGCCTCCCAGGACTCTGCATTTTCCAGTCCTAGGGAATGAATTTTTGCTCAGTCAGTTCTCGTGAAATTTTAAACTCTGGCTGCAAGAAGTCTTTTTACTTAATGTACATTTAAACCAGGGAGTTGTTCCTCTTTTCTTATGGAAACAACCTTGCTGTATGAGAGGAAATGACACCTATAAATTTAACCTTCCTAACCTGCAAATCTTATCACAAATGGGGAAAAGTTTCCATCGTGTTCCCTTCCAAGCCCTTCAAAGGAGAAACAAGTTTGTAGTTAACATATATACAAGCATGAGCCCTGTGAGTTTGGCATTTCCTGGTCTTGTGCCAGTGGCAGAACCACAAAAGTACATGTAGCAACCCCTGTTAGGGAAATGTCTTCTCCTTCACTCTCTGAGAGCCAGAAATGTTTCCATTTAGGAAAAACAGACCATCAAGTGGTGTGGTGGCACTTACCACCACAAACGGAGATCTTAGATGAAATCACATGGATGGGTCTGTTCTGACTGTGCAGGATATAATTTGTCTGCTCCACAAATGGAAACAAAAGAAATCAGTGTCTGATGGTCCTTGTGGCCTGGTGTGTATCACATTGTTTATTTAAATGTATCACATTGTTTATTTAAATGTATCACATTGTTTATTTAAACAGATCAATGGATATGGGGATCTATTGCACAGCTTAATTCATACTGGAATTTGAAAATGGAAGATAAATAATTCAGCAGTTGAATAGTAAAAATGCTGATTTATGTCTTTTTTTGCCTGCTTGAGGGATGTGGTTATGTGTAAAAGTTTCCACTGGGTCCTAATAACTGTGGCTGGATGCAGTTTGCACTGGCAGCTCTAGGCCCCATCTAGAACTAATTTGTTTAACAGCTCAGTCTGAAGCCCCTATCAGTACAACTCATCTAAAAAGATATTTCTCATGCACACTGATTTTAAAGTAATTATTTAAATTGCTATTACTGTTCTGTTTTCCACAGAGCCTGTCAGAAGTTCTGCTTGGCCTCCATCTACAGTTGGGCTGGGAAGCTTTCTGGGAGTTCAGGATCTTATGGCAAGAGAAAAGCTGCAAAATCTTGTAGAATTCCCTGCATTCAGCACTGTGAGAGGTTCAGAAGTCTGTGTGGTTTAATCCTACAGGGTTTTTTTGAAGTTCATCATTACAAAAACTTCAGCTTCCAGGGTGTGGCTGACCCTCAGAGGTACAGAATTCCAAATGAGTAAGAGCCTTAAACTAATTTTGCCCATCTCTAGAAGATATGTAAAAGTAATTAGAGACTAAATTTTAGGCAGAACAGGTTCTAATTAAACTTGACTAAACCAGAAACATAATTTAGCAACACAAGTTGGTTTTGGTAAACAAACCTATAAAAAACTCAAAAAAATCACGGCATGTTTAGGTAAAGATCAAAATATTAGCCTGTTTGTGATCAATTCATAGATAGTCCTGATGGTGTACAGTGGCTTAAGATCCGTAATTAGCATGGGAAACACATCACTGAATTTCAATTTTAGTGGAAATTTACACAGCTGAGAAGAATATGATCACCTTCAGTTTTTGAAGTGCCTTTCCTACTTATTTCCTGAAGGTGCAGGTTTTTATTCTGGATCAGCAACTAGGCATAATGGACCAAAAAACTCCAAAAAACCCCTGAATACTTCACAAAATTTTTGATGGGTAATTTCAGAAAGACTTTGGATGCAATGGCTCCTTACCAGACCTTTGGGGACTGCCTTATGCTAGGAGTACAGTTGATGGAACTATTCTACTTTTGCTTTTATTTTGTGAAACTAACGGACATGGAGCGTGGGGCAGTCAGACAAAAATGTGTTATTCAAATTAGAGAAAACTACCAGGCAGTTTTCTAATGCTGAAGTGCTTCCCGAGCCTCCATGCAGCTTTGTTAGCAAGTGTTCTCATCAAATAAACATCAAACATCAAATAAACATCAAAACTGGTGTAAGCAAGGTGGTCACAGCTTGTGCCCAGTAATGAACTGAATGAGTAGGGGAAATTATCTGAGGCTGAGCACCCTCGTCCTGGGCTGTTGTCCCACTCCACAGGGAGAACCAGGGAAAACCTGCTGCAGCCCCCCAGGGCTCCTGCTCACCTGCAGCCTGGCTTCTGGACTGTGTTGGAGGAACTCTGTGTGCTCAGCTTTCTCCTTTGTTAGTGTGAGTTTGCTCCACAGAGATGCTGAATGGCAAATCTCAAAACAGCAATAAACTGCTACTTTCCAAATGGCAATCTGCCATCAGGGGTGTCTGCTGAGTGTGTGGGAGCAGTTACCAGGGAATCATGGAACCACAATACATCAGAAGCACAGGAGACTGAGAGGAAAAAGGAACACCTCTGTGTATACTAAACCAGTTACTTCATTAGGATAAACCAGAGCTGTGGAGGAGCTGTGAGCTTTGTCAAACAAGGCACACCACAAAGTTTGGGTTTCACCCCTGCTTTTTTCACTTTTCACTGCTTTACACTGTTTTAGATACATGAGTGAAAGCTCAGATGGAAGTGACAGCACAGCCAGAGCCAGCCAGCACTGAGCCCTCCTGAGCCAGCAGAAGATGAAACTCCCTGAAGGGAGTTTGGGAACAAACACCCCACTGTGACTCTGAGCTTCAGCTTCTCTGATGATGTCTCAGCAAGCTGGCTGTTCCCAGCCTTGTCAAACATATTTCTGCACCAACACAGAAGAGCAAAAATAGCACACTCGCTTCTTGTTAGATGTCCATGGCCAGAATATCCCTGTCCAGATTAATAAGTCATTCTAATTTAGAAAAGCTTTGCTCATGTACCTCTTTACATCCATCCTGCTCTGCAGTGGCAGCCAAGCAGCAGGACCTTTTCAGGCACCACCTGCACGGCCTGGCTCACAAGCTGGCAGGGAGACACGGGTGTTCTCCAGACACCAACTGCAGCCGTGCTGACACTGCACATCAGCTGTACCTAGAGGGACTTGGAAATGCATAATGCTATGGTAGTAACTAAAGCCCCTATTTAGCCTAACTCAAAGCAGCTTTTAATCTTTGCTAATGAAAATCTGCAGTTATGATCCTAAGTCTTTTTCCAAATACTTCTACAGCTTTGGGTGCAATCCAACACCCACTGACTTAAAAGAAAAACATCTTACTGTAGAAGGCCACTTCTGCTGACAATCCTGTACCAGCTGCAGATGCTGCCCAACAGGGGGAGAGTCCAAAATCCAGCAGGGGCTTCCCTGACCAACCTACTGCTCCCCCTGTGCTTGCACAGGCCTCCTGAACACACCCTGAGCAGTGCAGAGCTGGCACTGTGCATTGAGCTGTGCCAGGGGATGAGGAGTCCACAGTTTCTCTTGAAGCATTGCTTTTACAGCTCAAGTGCTCCTCAGGTAGCTCTTGCTCCTCTGAAGGAACCTGAGGTTTGCACAGCCACGGCCTCAGATTCCAGTTTCAAGTTGCCTACCTGTGAGCTGAGGAAAGATTGATCAAATTTGTAGTGTTTTTACTCTTCTGCTTAGCCAGAGCAGATGAGCCTCCAAGCAAAATAATCTGCAGGCTGGAGGGAGCAGTGGCCTTGGCTCTTGAGCTTTATAAGCATCGCTCTTGCCAGCACTTCTGAGCTAGAAAGAGCAAACCTGGACATGACAGCTGAGGAGAATGAGAGCAGGTTAGGAAGCACTAATGACTCTTGTTCACTTCCAGACTCCCCCACACCTGAGAGAGCTGAGTAATGACTTTTGACTAGAGCAACATTAATGCTTTTGTGGCTTTGCCTGTTGTGCAGCCCCAAGGCTGCCTTGCCTGGAGCAGTGTGGCATGGGCTGGCTCTGCTGCTGCTCAGGTAATTTCCCTTACATTGGGAAGATGTCTGTGCAGTTTGTTAAGTTCAAAGCTGGCAGCTCTGCAGAGCAGGCTGAGAAGTGCCAGCAGTGCTTGGGGACTGTCAGTGCAGGGACATGCTGACATGTGGGGGAGTGACTCCAGAGTTGGTCCCAGGCTGGGGCTGAGCCTCTTCAGTGTGAGCATTGACAAGTTCCTGAGAGAAACCTCTGAAGTGCCATTGAAACTTTATGTCACAATAAGAGAGACAGTGACAGGGAGGAAACCTGACTTAAAACTCTTCAGGGAGACCCCAGGTCTGCAGGGAGACAGAGCCCCTGTTCATGCAGCAGCGCTGCTGCTCCAGCCTCTGTGCTCAGTCCTGAGGTAAGGTTTCAGCAGGCCAAAATAATCCCACTTAATGAGGTCCGGGGGGGCATTGTGCCTCTTGCCAGCTCCTCATTAGTGCACGGACTGCACTACAAAAGGCAAACCCCATCAGCCTGAGCAGGCAGAGAGTGCTACTGGGTCTGTTGCTGATTTACAAAGCTCAGCTGTTCTGGGTTAAGCAGTCGCATATGGGAGCTTGTTGGGAGCTTCCTTCAAGTAAGCCCTAAAGTAAGTTACATCTTTATGGGAAAGTGTTTAAAAATAAAACCATATGAAGAAGCATGGGCTGGAAGGGGAAAGACAGCTCTGTTTTTATTTTGATGTAGCTCACTCTCTGTATCTGGTAAACAAGAAGAAGACGAAGCAACTACTAAAAGTGAAGTTACTATTTCAGGAGTGAAGAAAATGGAGATTATTCCAAACTTACCTTCAAAGATTTTTATTGATCTTAGGGTTTTTTCCTACTCCTTATGGGCAACAGAACTATAGTTTTTTGCCTTTATTTCTGTTTCTCCTGTTGTGAGAAATTATTATAATAGGGACAGTGGAAATAGCATAAGCTGGAGTTATCATCACTCTCCTGTGACCATGAGTATTTCAGTATATGGTTTTCATCTCTGCTAGATCAGAGCAGATCCTTTGTGTGGGATGGCAATTCCAACAAGGTCATGGCTTTGAAGATATGTTTCTGTGCAAATTTAATAATTTTTTTGAATATTAAAAAATATTGCATAGAAATGCAACTCAATCACAGCTACACTGTCCGTAGGAGAGAATCTGTGATGTAGGCCCCACAGCAGAGTCCATCATATGTGAGCTGTATGTGAAGGACATAAATTCATACAGTTTGCTCTTACCCTGGTTCTGAGGGAGCAGTGAGTGATTTTTCTGAGTCTTTAGTTAGGAAATGCAGTTACAGTTTGCAAGGGAGTTGACAGAGGAATCAGGAATGATGAGCTTGTGGTCCTTGGAAAATTGTTTAATGGTGGCAGACAAGTTGGAAAAAAAATGGCTTCTACTGGGGAGCCCCAGACCTTCCCTTAGTATAGTCTGATTTCCCATCTTTCACACCACTAGGAAAAGGTCGGTGAATATCAGCTCACAGTGTGAAAATTTATATTACCTACTAATAGCCTCTGTTTTTTTCCAGTGTGTTTTGCCACAAGATTTGGAGTATTTTCACAATCAACAAGAGTAAATGAAAACATTTTGAGAGGTTGGCAGAAACATGTTAACAGTTTAGCAGGAAGCTGAACACTTTATTTCCATGGAAGTATAGAAACTGAGATCTTTTTATAAGTAGGAGGAAATGAAGCTTACGTTTTGTGTGTTTTAAAAATAACTTACTGTATCTACCACATATTGCATTAAAGTAAAAAGGAAGCTAAAGTTACATGTGCTCAAACTAGCACACTTAATTTCATCTGTAAATACCTGGAGCTGATACATTCATTGATAGGTAAATGGTATCATTGACCTCTCAGGTTTGTAAGGCTTAGTGTCCCATTTTTAAATTCTGTCTTCCAATTTTAATGAAGGTTCAGCCTTCAGAGATCTGCAAATCTGCTGAGAGAGGAGGCAGGGGCCAGAAAGATGTGAGAACAGAGGAACAAAAGCACCTCAGCTGCTTGGCTGGGCTGCTCCTGGGTTCCACAGCATTCTCAGCAGCCTGAAGGAATCCTGAAGAATGCAGATTTCACCACATCTTTAAAAATAAAACACAGCAACAAAAAAGCTTTGCAATTTCATTCAAGAATCAGTTCAATGACTTCGATGCAACTGTTCTCTATTAATAACATACTATATTTTAGTCTCATTTTTTATTTATCAATATTTTTCTTTTTTTATCACATTCATATATTTTCTGGTTTAACTTATTCTGATGTTGGTGGTCATGACATATGACCAGGTTCTGGGACTAAAATTTTTCCTGCTTTGTAAACAGAAGTTCTACTTTTGTTTTTCCTCAGTCATGAGTCCTCTCAGGTCTGACCCCATGCCAGTCCTTTAGCATTTTGGATGGATATTCCTTGTGTGAACACATAAATTTCAGCCTTGAATGAATGTTGAATATGGTAATTTTAATTTCTGTAGTCACAGTTCATTAACTAATCATAGTTTCTTCCCAGTATTCTACTTTATCATCTTTACAAAAAAGGTAGGTATATGTTACACTTGATTTTTGGGCTTAAAGTTCATTAAAATTTTTACCACCCTACTGCTTAACAGTTAATTTCTTTTTACTGCTTATTTTTTTTTTTTCTATTTACTTGACTAATTATTTTGGAATGCTTTTAAAATTGAATTTGAAAATTCAAACTCAATTTTGATTTTGACAAACTTCATTCTATTAATTAGGTCTTTGTCCATTGAAACCTGATTATTTTCCAGCCTTTCTCTGAAATCTAATTTAAGCAAGACTCATAAGTGCAGCAGAGCTATCATTCTCCTTATATTTGTCAAAAATCTGCACTACAGAAGCAGCAGTATACATTCTTCGTTTTGAAAATGAAAATCAATAGAATTTTGTCAGAAGAAGGTGTCTCTAGAAAAGACACCTGGAGACTAAAAGCTTTTTATATGTAATTGGTGGATACCACTTCATGGACATTAATAAAAAATGGCAGAAATACGAGTAACCTTAGTATTTTAATCTTGTTGATGATAGAGGACATTTGAAAATTTTGCACGTTGGAATAAAGTCAAATTTTAAACAGAAGAGCTTTCCAAATACAAATCCAAAGCTCTTGAAAATAGTTTTCTCAGTCCACTAATGAGTTAAATTTCTAATTATTCTTGCAAGTGTTTTCTGAAGGATTTTGTGAAAAGTGAAAAGAATTGCTGACATCACAATCAGAAATTGAGGTACAAAATAAGTTTATATGAGCTGATGCTGCGTCAATTTTGTTTGGGTACTTATTTACAAATATTCTAAAAAATTTTATTAATTTTCCTACAAAAATAGCTAATCGAGATTTATGCATATAAACAACAAAAGGTTATAAATTTCCCCTCCATGTGAAAACACTCAGTATAAGAAGTAATTATTATTTCTAAACATAAATCATAAAAAATATGCTTGAGAAATGGACTCAGCATTTGGATGCCAAATGACTCACCAAAATCCTTTCCACTGCAAAGGTTTGATTCACTTTTATACCTGCAAGGGCCTGAAGAGACAGGCTTGAGGTTTGTGGATTCCCTGAGAAGTGAGACAGCTGTAAACAGAGACACCAAACGCAGTCTGGTTTTGCTGCAAGTGCAGCTTCCTCAGGGCAGTGCTTGTTTACATCTCCCAGATGTTGTCTGAGGACACCAGCTCCATCCCTGCACGGCCTCGCCAGGGCTCTGCTGGGCATTGCAGCCTCCAGCAGGAGACAAAGATGGACATTCCAGCACTGGAGCTGCCCTTTGGCACGGGGAGCCCCCACACTGACTCCATGGGAAAGCAGCTCCTCAGCACTGTTCCCTGGGAGGACCTGCACTCCCCTCGTGTGCTGGGGGGTCTGCCTGCTCCTCCCTGGAACACACAGCAGGCAAAGGAAGGGAGGGCTGCACTCAGAATTAGCTGTGTGCACAAACACACCTGATATCCTCCTTAACCAGCTCGTGCTTTATAGCTCTGATGAACTGATGTTAAAATACTAGAGGGAAATCTTTAGAAATAAAGCCGCCTAAAACAGGCCCAGTAGATCTAGCTCAAGGTATCTGCCCAATGTATGGAACAAAAAAAGGGTACAGAAGGAAAAATTCTGGTTAATACAGAGAAAAAGGTCTGTGAATTGCTTCTGTTATTAGAAAGGTTTTCCCTTCTCACACCATGATATTTGTCACACTGTACCAGAGGGACACTCACCTTGTCTGAGCCCTCTCAGTATTATTCCAGTCATGTGTTTTTCCTACACATAACGTGCACTGGACTCAGGACCCAGTGCATCAACTTTTGCACAAACATCTTTGTTCCCTCCTAGCCCTTTTCTGTTTTGGCATTATCACATGGTGTTGCTGCTCTGACAGTTATGAAAGGTTAATCATTATGACAACACAGGTACCAAGCAGAAATATTAACCAGCCTGTTGCCTGTTCATGCATTCACTAATTATACAGAACATGGGGACTTTTTACATAACAGCTATACTTCACTAATCCCTGTCCAGCGTTTCAGGGAGAGTAGAGAGAAAATCCTGTACAGAGCAGTGAATTTCTTAAGGTTTAGGTTGGCACCTCATAGACTTCAGAGTTTGTCCATCCTTTAGAGATCCAGGGACAGAGGTGATGATAAATTTTGAAACTTTATACATGATCTTTGTGCTTCAAAGCAGCCTGGAAAACATTTGCAGCATGCTGGGGTTATGGAGCACTGCTGGGCTGTGCTGGCAGTTGGAGTTGGTTGCTCCTGTCCAGTGGAGATGCAGGCACCTGCATTGGGGAAAAAATGGCACAAGAGCTTTGTTCAGGTACAGTCAAGGCAATGTCTTTAAACCCAATGAGGTCTAGGGACTTAAAGACAGATTGGCTTAATCATGAGTTTAATGACTCAGAGTACCAAGGTGATGGGTAATCCATCTTTCAAAAAGAGTGATCTGGGAGCAGATTGTAAATCAACCAGGATAAAAATTTAGTTGTGAAGCAAGAAAGTAGCTATCTTCAGGTGACACTGTGACATTGATGGAGAGCAGAAAGAACAAAACCTGCAGCCTGGTGATTTCTGTAGAGGTACATAGGTCCAATATGTCCAGCAGTTTCTGATCTGCTAAGAGGAAAGCAGATCCTTTAAAAGAAAGTGTGGATCATGGAGATTACTGAGTCAGCAGATCAGTAGAAGCTGCTGGCTTAAAGCAAGACTTAACTATAAAACGAGCAGCGGTACGTAGCATACAAAAACACAATTATTAAAATAAGGACAGCACATCCGTCTAAAGGAATTCCTGTCACTGGGCAGCAAACACAACCATCTTTTTGGAAGGTTTCCTCAGCATAAATATTACATTTAACTGAAGCAGGAATGGCCAAGAGCAACAAGATGCAACAAAAATGTGTGAAAGAGGCTGCCCTGAGTGTGGCTCAGGCAGGCCATGAGTGGTTAATGACAGAGAGAGAGATGCTCCTGCTCAAAGGAAACCCAGGGAAGCCTGGCACTGGTACCTCCCTGGATTCTTGTTTATCCACGTGACAGAGAGTGCATGTGTGTGTGACACTGGGGGTGCAGTGCTGCTTCCTCCTGGGAATCTCTGCCTGGCCTGGGTTCAGATGCCTGAGGGAGCAGTGCACATGTGCAGGCTTGCTGTGCTTTGGCCAAATACAACAGTGTGATGCTCTGAAAGCAAATTCTGCTCAAGGGAGACAATTTTATGGTTAAAACAAGGAATGAGGTTTAAAGCAAAAAGTAACTGTTAAACCTTCATGGGCTATATAAAGATGTGCTGAAGGACAAAGGAAAAGTAAGTTGAGACTTCTGGCATGATATTCTCTAGGCAACCTACCTTGCTGCAGTTTGGTGATAGTATTATAACTATGTCTTTGTAGCCATTTTGAGTACCTGGAAGCATAAAATAATAGTAGCAGGAATAAATAATCTATTAACTGTTTGGAAAATGCTGTCTTGTTTTGTTTTGTTTTGTTTTGTTTTGTTTTTTGATTTTTTTTTTTTTTCCAATGATTGGCAAGTAGATACAATTATATTATTATTATTTGAGATCTTTTAATTTTGATTTTATTCTTGCACTAAAAGAAATTCTTCCTACATTAGAGTATTCTAAAAAAATAGCAGATTATATATACTACTTACTCTATTTAAACCAGCTTAAAATGTTAATGGCCAGTTAAAACTCTCTGAAGTCAGACTGTAGGATGTCATAAGAAGACACAACTATTGAGATGCCCATGCTAATGAAATACATCAATTAAAATAAACAATCTCCCAATCACTGTTGTATATGCTCAGTGTTTTTTTTCTTTTCTCCTGGGGAAATTGCTCAGTGAGCACATCTGGCTCTATGGGGAAAAGCAAAACCTAAGGAGGGAGGATGTTAAGAGTGACAGCTGAGGTGGGCTTGGTCTTTTTTAAGTAGTGGGAACTACTAGTAACTACAGCATTGTTATTGTTTTGAAGTATTAAATGGCATTTGGTAAAAGTTAAAAATGTAATATTAAAACATGATAGCCTTTTTTGATAGCTTTGCTTAACAAACAAAAGGAAAAAAGAATTTTGAAACATGGAGGAACAACTAGGGAAGATAGAACATCATATCTGGAAAATGAGAAGGAAGGAGTCAGAGTGAAAAAGAAAATAAAAAGTAAGAAACAGGGATTTTATAGTAATTTATGTTCAGCTGGACTGCAATAATCCCAGCAGAAAATCCCAGGAGCAATTCTTCCAGTAGATTAATACAAATCCTTATTTCAAACTGCTTCATTTTTCAGTGACTTATGTTTTGCTAAACTATCTTTTTTCTGGCTATACAGCAAACATTGCTTCTTCTAAAAGCCTACAGTGTTAGCTGGAGTAGTGGAAGCTGATTCCATAGTGTAATCCTTCCTTTGCAATCCATGATGAGTGAGAAGGAATGTTTCTGTAACAGAGGAGAGTCAGTGCAGGTCTGGGGTGCACCAGATGTGGTGGAAGGAGCAGGAGAAAAGTGTGGGTTTGGCTACCATGATCACATCATCACATAATGACCACGGCAACATTTGCTACTGCACTGAAATAGAGGTTTGCAGGAGCAGTTTTCAAGTTTGATGTTTAGTTAAAACTTACTGGCTGGTTCAGGTTTCAGAAAGAAATCCACTGGAGCCACATTTCACAACTCAGTCTGTGATCCATCCCTTAAAAAAGGAATCTGATTTACCAAAGGGCTTGAGCATGAAACAATTGTGATTTGTCTATGTCTGATTTTGCTGTAATGTATTCCAAAGATCACAGCACTTTTCTAAAAAGACTGTTGTTGTTTGCTCTGGGATTTCAGAACTTCCCACACAGTAAAAAAGATATTGAAAGGGCTAAACTAATGAAGAACTGAACTATTAAGCTAGAACTATGTCAGATTTCTTCTAAACCAAGAAGCGTTTATTGCCAAAGGTATATAATGTCTAGAGAAAAGGTTTACAATAAATTCAAGAACACATATTAGATCCTTGCAAACAGTTACAGGTTTCTTCTGTCTGAAGCCTGTTTTTATAGCATATAGGAAATCTGGGCTGCTCGACCCCAGCTCCTCTCTACTGGCTGATATTTAACCTATATTTAGTTAATCAATATGTCTAAACTGAACGCCAGTGGCTCCACTCAATGATATAATCAGTTCTGAAAACATATTTTCTAGATTAAACCCCAGAATTTACTCCTTGGTCCCATAGTTACTTTCTTGCAGTATCTGTGTCCATTTTGGGTGATACTTGGAAGCAAACAAAGTGAACATGAGAATTGGATACCTCCCCAAAATTGTGTTTACTATGACTATAATGTTGCTATATAAGGCTCCCAAATAGTAATATTAGCATTATAATGTGGTAATATTACATTAAAATAGTGTATTTATGGTTCCACAGCCCTCATTTTGATATAAGCTAAAACACTACTGGGGCATGGTGGCTTTGATCCATGCAGCTTAGCAATTGGATACAAATTTTGACCAACCAAAACACAAAAGTCTTTGGGTAGAGAATAGGCTCCAAGTGAGCTCCTTCCAGGAGCAGTTAATGCTAAAGTCATAAAACTGGGTGAGCTCTGCAGCAGAACACACATAAAGGTATATCAGTATGTTTTTCTTTTACACAAGAAACAAATCATATCACACACAATATATTTTTGACAGGCAGTTAAATATGCTTTATACATTGACAAAAAAGACCAAATGTCAAAATAGTATAAATGCAGTGTATGTGGTGATGATTTTTAACACATAAATGAGATCAGACGAGTAAGTATTTTGGCAAAAATCTGTGAAAGCTTCTAAGTTGAACCAGAAGGATGATTCTGTGCCAGTTTGAAATTGACATATATTTTTTACACAGCCATTTCTTTGATGCATATAGAAAGCCATATTTGACACCTTATTTAAAAGATTCCACTCTGTATGAAACAATTCTGTACTAAGTGGAAAACGGTTTAAAGTGCATACTTGACTTTTCTATTGGAACAACGATTTCAGCAGATGGTTGAAATTTTGTCACATGTTCCTGTGATTTCCATAACCCAAAGGCAGCTGAGGAACCATTCCACAATTCAGCATTCTTTGAAGACAATGTGAGTCCTTCCACAGATTTGGCATAACAATCAAAATTTTATTTAAATGTGAACTATGTTCATATTTCATTGATTTTAGATCCATCCGTGATTTTTTTCCAATACTGATCATAGAACTCAAACTATAGAGCAGATTTCCTTTCTTATATCTCACCTCTCCCAGTCAGGTATTGCCATATTTTTTTTGCCTTGCTGTCAATAGATTCTGAGATGCTTTTAGACACAGTTATGAAGTCCATCGACCTCAAAAAAATGCTGAATTCAGGAAAGCTGTTGTACACGTGATGCAAACAGAACAGTAACACTTTAAGTTGGATGCACCCAGTCTTGGAGTAAATGCCAGGGCTTCCGAGGTTGTTAATTTTATTTGTGGAAACCCGTGGAATTGAAGACAGCCCTGTTTCCTGTGAAATTTTTAACTGTAAAATACTGTACAGCTGAACAGCTCTATTGAATTGTTTCCTGTAAAACCTTGGGCCACAATTCTATTAACATAAATCCTGTGAGTTGCTGCAATGTTGATCACCAGTCTCTGTTGTGAGAGATCGTAATGGAAATCCTCCTTTTCCCACCATGCTGTTGACAAAAGTCTTTCCTTAAGGCTACTGTGCAGGATATGGAATAGGCTAGCACAGGGCAGCATATGCTCTTTCAACTTTTCTACTGCTATAAGAATCTCCTCTATTTACAAAACCACCATCTTACTTTACAAAACCATCTTACTTTTTTTCAAATTCGAAATCAGTAAGAAGGAGTGAGTAAAAAAAATGTTTGAACCATCACTTCCCAGGAGGAAAAACATGAAAAGAACTAGCAGAAAAGGCGTTTGAAAGAGTTGTAGTTTTTTTTTATTTGCACATTTTTGTTTGGTTTTTGTTTTCCCTCAACAAAAGAAAAGCTATGAAGAATTAAAGAATTAGGAATTAAATAATTAAAGAATGACACAAACCCCATTCTTATTACAGGAAGGGTATCCATTTCTATTTTAATGTTCTTGAAAGTGAGGAAAACAAATGAACACAATACCTGGTCATGAAATATTGGCATTACTAGGAATGCTGTCCTCTGATGGCAACACACTGCTCCAACATCTCATGTACTTCTCATGTACATCTCATGCACATCTCATGTGCTTCCCAGAGAGGTGTTGTCCCCTGATTTCTAATGATAGTTGAACATTAGCTGCTGCTGACTTTTTCTGCTTTCTTTAGCCCTGGTCACAACATGACTTCCATACATAATCCTGGGAAGGTGCTATGGAGAGTTTCTTTCTCATGGTTGAAGAAACATAAAAGGAATGACTGGATGTATTCTGCTGAAGTGGTGAAACCTGCCTGGAAATGTCTTGGCACATATAGGAATAATTCATTTTATTCCAGTTAACATGTGGAACTATTTGCATTGTACTGCATATTCATTTAGCTGTCATCACTGTGGGTGGGTTTCCATTTTCCACTTTCTGTCTGAGCAGTGATTTGGTAGAAGACAGCTCCTACAAGAACATAGGAAAAAGTGATCTATAGCAGCCATAAAAACAGGCAAGGTGGAAAATGGTTTTACCTACAGGTATTGATATTTCACTGCACACTTCAATCCCTATTGAGCAATTGCTCATAAAAAGAAAATGATTTGGTTAAGCTGGCAAAGATTAGAAATGCCACATATTACACATCCCAGATAACATTCCTGGCCTGGAATGTGGGTGCCCATAAACGATAAATATGACACAGTAAATAGATGGCAGAAAAACCAGAGATGTGAAGACCCTTTGTCCTGAAACGGAAATAAAACTGGAATTTCATAGTAAGAGATGGTAATACGACAACAGAAGCTCTGAAATAATACTTCTTTTTCTGAAGGTTCAGAGAGTTTTCTACTTATTTTATTTTAGAGCTTACATTTTAGAGATCCAGAAAATTGCAGTAAAAATGTTTCTTGTCTTCGTGTAGGTTTTGGTGTATTTCTGTTTTTTTTGGAATAGGTGTTCCAAACAACACGAAGCATTTTTTGCTAAATATGTATGTGGCCAGTAGAGCTCTACAGGGTATTTTTATTCCTCCCATAATGACATCACTTCTCAGTAAGCCTTCTATTTAAACACCTTGCTGTTTGGAAAAACATTTATTTTTGTAGTTTGTATTCTTTGCTTTACGCTACTTGTGTGGCTGAAAATCTTCTCTGAACAAAGCAAATTACAAAGTGTCATTGGATTGGCCAAATTCCATGGAGAAGGCCCCCAAATCACAGACTTAGAGCAACTACAAAACTTTGGCTAAAAATTTGCAGAAAAGTACTACCTTTTCTATAAGCACTACTGTGCTAGGGAAAGGTGGGAAGCAGGGAAATGTAGAAGGTTCATCCTGCCATCAGTTACAGCCTCAGTGCTAAAACCTGTTCCACAAACATATTTAAAAAGATTGTTAAAAAAAGATTTTTATTCTCTGCTTGAGATACAGGGTAAGTTAAAATTGAAAGGTAATCTTATTGGGGTGAGCAGAGTAATTGGGAATAAACAGCTGAGGATTGGCATGCTCAATTACATGTGTTTTCACATACAGTCCTCATAAAGAAAGGCAAGAGGAGCATTTGCAAACACTTACTGCCCTTTCTGCAGCCTAAAGACTTTCTCTCTGGGTGATTTTGAGCTGTCAGTAAATCTTACCAGCCTAATATTAGTGAGTACAGAGAGCTGTATGAGAACAAAATTATCCTACAGAAAAAGTATTAAGAAACATTGCATGTATTACACTCCATTTAAGAAATATGTAGAACAGTAATCATGAAAGTCAGTGGTATGTTGTTTTTTCAGGGAAATACAAGATTCTAATTCAATGTAGATGGTGCTGGCCTCTCTTTAGCTCTGCAAATTATGCACTGACAAAGATTTGCCATGTTGAACATTTATTTTGGTATCATTTGTCTTGCAATCTTAAGCTAGAATTATGTTTCATGTTAGATACCCGTCAACAGCTTTCAGTCATATCATAATTTGTTGGGGTGCGTATCTTTCTTTGGTCAGCCTGGTGTTTTGGCTAGACCACCCGGTCAGCTCTGATACGCCTCAACAAGATCTGTTTGTGAATTCTTGGCTCCGCAGTGCCTTGACTTACACTGTCACGTCCGTGGCTGGAAAGAGGGGACTCTCGGAGACATCCGGGGAACAGAGGTTTATTGGGGGGTCACAGGGGAACCCCTTTGCCTCTGGTCCGGTGCCTCAGGAGAGACCCCGAACCTGGGCTGCAGGGGGGTTTTGTCCAGAAGGGGTACAGGGGTGGATACAAGTTTACAACCAATAGTAAATTGTACAGAAACAAATGCCAACAAAATTACCTAAACACTAGCAAA
>VZUI01025701.1:0-55884 GCA_013401135.1 Cettia cetti | reverse complement strand
TGTTGTTTTTTTTTTTTTTTTTTTTTCTTTCTAAGGAAGGGGATAAAGAGGCTCTCAGTTCTGGGAGCGCAATCCCTTCTCTGCTGGAGGGGGCAGGAGGCTTAATGCAGCCCGGCATCCCTCCCTTTCAGTTCAGCCCCCAGACACAAAGGCAGAAAAATGCCAGGAATTTCCCAGCGCCCTCCCCAGACCTGCTCCCATCTCCCTTTCCCCCCCTCGCCACCTCCTCACCCGGCTGGGAGGGAGGAATACTAATAACGAAATAGGGATCTTTAATAGGCCCCTCGCCTGGTCACTTTGGGATTGAATGCTGAAAGGGATGGACGTGACCAACCATAAGGAATGAAGCTTCTTCAAGTCCCATTTCTTGATTTTTGCTGCTTTTGTTGTTTTTTTTTTCCTTTCCCCGATTGCTCCCCCCTTTCTACTCAGCGCTGGAAAAATTCCTCTCGGCCCCTCGCCTCTGTTTCTTTCCCTTGGAGTCAGGCTGCAGCTCTAATCACTGCTGGGTGATTAGCATGTGAAGGGAGAAGAAAACAAAATCTTTATTGCTGGCTGGTGGAGCCGGAGCAGCTGTCTGGATGGATGCTGGCTCCTGTGTGATCCTCCCCACCGCCTCTGATCCCTTCCATCGGGGATGTTTTCCTGTAAGAGCAGCCAACACACCAAGGAAGGGCAGAAAAAAAGGATGGGGACAAAAGTCGGAGAAGGCGGGCTGTGTTTCGTGGGGGAAAAAGAGAATTTAATTTTTGTTTTCAGCTTTGAACTTGGGCAGAGCACTGGGGGACAAGGACTTCAGCGCTGTGCCGAGGGGACGACAGCAGGAATGAAAGGATAATTTGTGGTGCCGACCTCAGAGGGAGCGGGAGGCACAACACAGAGCCCTTTGATGAGTCGAGGCCGGGGATGCAGCAGAGCTGGAGGCTGGGAAGGGAGAAAAGGCAAACGCCAGGAGTTTGGTGGTGATGGGGACCCATCACTGTCCCCTGTGAGGGAAATGCTGGCCAGCAGAAGGCGGAGGGCTGGCAGGTGGATGGAGTTTTCTGCTCGTGCTCCCCAGTGCCTGGATGAGCGATGGATCTGCAGAGCTCTGTGGGGAGTCTGCAGCAGCCTGGTGCAGTAATTACAGCCCGAGCTTGGACAGGGACTCCGAAGGGACGTGCTACTGGAGTGGAAAACAGTGTCTGTTATTTGTTAGGAGGCTGTGATGGGAAGGTCGGTGCCTCTGGGGCCGGCATTCCCTGTAAGCTCCAGAGCTGGCTGTGCTCAGCCCCTCCTCCCCTCTCTCCAGGTGTTTCCTCTTCTGAGCTCGATAACGAAATCTGCGAGCCCCAGCCAGTTTATATTTAGTTTCCACCACTGCTGGCAGGGGTCTGCTGGTGCCTAACAAACAGCAGCAAAACACCACTGGTGGGTTTCCAGCCCCTAAGGTTTTGGAGCTGCCTCTTGGAGGCAGGAGATGGGGTTTGAGGGATGGGAAAAGTGGCAGCACGCAGCTGCTGGTGCCACTAGCCACTGCTCTGGACCAGCCCCCACAGAGCCATGAGATCCAGAGCAGTTTTGTTTTGGGAGCTGTCTCTGGCTATGCAAACTAATCCCATATAATGTCTGGTATTCCTGACCTTTCTCTGCTCCCTTAGTGGAGAAGCTCTTACCTAGTGCAGGTATCCTCCACCTTCCCCCTCGCCTGTTCCTCAAGCTGAGCTTTGCTTTGGTCTCCTGTCTGTGCCATGCACATTTGGTGGGATGCAGCTGCCTGGTCATGGGTTTATTGGCTCACCTGGGTTGTCTCTGTGAGGTGTCTGATACATCTGTGAGATTTCTATATCCCACAGAGAGGACCCTCAGGCATAGGGTGGGGTTTCCTGGAGTGTCCTGTGCAGGGCCAGGAGTTGGACTTGGATTATCCTAGGGGATCCCTTCCATCTCAGAATACTCTATGACATCCTAGAGCACCTCAGCTGGTGCCAGAGCTCAGCTGAGTTGAGCCCACAGGCTCTGTTGGCTTCCATGGGAGTTTAAACACCCAGCTCAAAAGGATGGAATCACAGAATGAATCACAGAGTGGTTTGGGTGCCTAAACATCACCCAGTTCCAACCCCCTGCCATGGTCAGGGACACTTTCCACCATCCCAGGTTGCTCCAAGCCCTGTCCAACCTGTCCTTGGACACTTCCAGGGATCCATGGGCAGCCACAGCTTCTCCGGGCACCCTGTGCCAGGGCCTCCCCACCCTCATAGGGAACAATTCCTTCTTAATATCCAATCTAAACCCATCCTCTGCCAGTTTAAAGACATCATTCCAAACATATTTTGTGCCATGGGCAGAATTTTAGGACATATTTTAATTCCAGTCACAGGAAGCACTTATTTGCTGGCATCCTGTAGGATATCTTGAACTCACCAGCCAGGCAGACTGAGAGGAAACTTCTGAGAACTGGATCATTGCATCTGCTCTTAAATCATCTCCCTGTGGTTGGGTAACTGACTGTCATGGAAGTGTCTCTATCTAGGCTTAAATTAGAAACATCACTGAAATTAATGGACACCAGACAAGGAAATCTTGATATTCCCAGAGCATTTGTGGCACTGAAAGTCATCTTGAGTGATGGAGATGAACAATGGCAAATAAAGTTAATTTTCAAACCCTTCTGCTGAGGAAAGTTAATGCCTCACAGTTACAGTTTTGTGATTGTGGATCCTAAACCAAAAGGCTGTTGGGCCAGGAAGTTGGTCACTGCTGATTAGATCAGAGCTGCAATGTGCTTCAAAACTAATTCAGAGTGTGTTTGGTGCAATGAGGGTGTGATACCTGTTATTGATGTGATTAGTATTTATTCACAGAAAGAAAATTCCAGTCATGGGGCAAAAATTCCATGTTTTGCTACACGTATCTACATAACTGTACACTTGCACTGGACACTGATTTTAATAGAATCACAAAATCACAAAATGGTTTAAATTGGAAAGATTATCCAGTTCTACCCCCTGCCAAGAGCAGGGACACCTTCCACTGGATCAGGTTGTTCCAAGCTCTATCCAACCTGGCCATGGACACTTTCAGGGATGGAACATCCAAAATTTCCCTGGACAGCCTGTTCTAGTGTCTCACCACCCTCACAGTAAAGATTTTTTCTTCATTTATATTCTGAACCCACTCTCTTTCAGTTTGAAGCCATTCCTCCTTGTCTTGTTGCTCCATGCTTTTCTAAAAGACCCTTTCCATCTTTTTTTCTAGGCTGCTTTCAGCTCGAGGTTTGCATTCCAGTCCATCTGAGCGCCTAAATGACACCATGTTTGATTTTCATGGCCAAACAGAACATCGCATTTCGGACTCTGACCACCCCCAAAATTTCAAACCTGTCAAAACTCATCCAAACATCCTTGGGAATTATACTCCAAAGGGTTTGGGTAGTAAATTCCATATTCCTGGCTAGGAGGAGCTGCCCAGGTTAGAGTTGAGGCAGCACTATCTGTGCAGTGGGAGTGCAGAGATCATCTGACCCACTGGAGACACCTTCCTGAGCATTCACCCTCCAAAGGTCTTGCTGTTCACACAGAAGTCAATACAAAATGTTACAGCAGGCAGCCTCCTGAACCTGCAATGCCCAGGCATGATTCTGAAATAGCACTGGAACTGAGATATTTTATCTTGTGCTAAACTCCAGCACATCAATTATCTCGAGTTCTTGGGACCTTTGATTTTTCCCTTCAGCCATAAGGAACAGCTCCTGTGTCCCCACCTGTCCTGCAGCCTGGGATTGCAGTGGAGTGCATTGTTTATCCTCAAGGAGCTTTCTGTGGGTTTGAGGCCATCATACAATGCCAGTTGAGATGTATTTTTGGCAGGAGCAGTGACGTTTGGCGGAACATCCTTCTTGACAATTTCTATAGATATTTCCATTTAAAATAAAC
Source organism: Cettia cetti (assembly GCA_013401135.1). Classification (NCBI taxonomy): domain Eukaryota; kingdom Metazoa; phylum Chordata; class Aves; order Passeriformes; family Sylviidae; genus Cettia; species Cettia cetti. The sequence goes on along the minus strand of VZUI01025701.1, from coordinate 51,970 downwards.
TTCTGTTTAGCCAGGATTTTGATTATATGCTCCCATGCTCTTGAGAGTCAAAGAACATAAGGAAATGCATTGTTAAGTGAAACCTTTGTTTTAGTGGAGCTACTTGAAAGACGTTTCAAACTAAGAGGTAGTTGCTGGAGTTTTCTTTTTGAATAAATTGAAAATTTGTCTTTCCTAGGACAAGAATATGTGAAAATTAAAGGGACATCCCGATCACTGGGACTAGGCCTTCACTTCCACAAATTCCAATTCAAGAAATCAAAGAAAATTCACTTCATGAGAAGAAAACAATTATCCAAAACCGTCTTGGCAAGGAGAACCTCTTGGGAGATTCAGGAGCAAGGACACAAAACCAGAAAGAACTTTGCACAGTAATGTGGCTGAAAGGTGGGGGTCAAAAGAGGAGTTTTGGGGTAGACTGATGAAATAATAATCACAGCAGTGTGGCAAATAAAGCCAAGTGAGTTCAAAATTCAGGGGAATCAAGGCATGATGTAATCCACACATTCCCACGATTCCACACTGTGCACTAATGGTCGAGGGAAACATCCAGAGGGACCCACAAAGATTTCTTCAGGCCACCAAAAGGTGATGGTGGGAAGCCTTTCAAGGAGTATTGTTGGTTGATGTGGAGCTGAGGAGTTTGATAAGCTCAGCTCTCCTGCTGGGGCAAGGCACGTGCCCACCCTGGCCCTCCTTTTTCTGTTAATTTGCAGTGGTGACATTTAGTCTTCAGGTGACCAGAATCCTTTCCAATTTGCTGAACTGGAGCTGCAGAAGCACAACATAACTTCCAGGGTGTCCCTGCCCATTGCAGGGGCCTTGGAACGAGATAGTTTTTGGTTTCCCTTCCAACCCAAATCAGTTCATGGTTCTCAGTGAAGGAAACTGAAGATTTGAGGGCAAAATTTCAAGGCTGGCTGAAGGAGCTGCTGCCCTGGCACAGGGAAGTTGACATTGTGCCAGCAGCTGCAGGAAGCTCTGAGGGTGTGATCAGCACCACATTCCTGTGCCAAGCATTGTTGGCAAGCCCTGCAGTGACCTGGCTGTTTGCTGGAACAGACTGTGAGCCATCAGATGGAGAAAGCTGAGCCCAAGGGCCTTGGGGTTTCTTTGTGACCATCCTAAAACACATCCCACCTTGTTATCTCTGTGCTAAAGCACGAGGCAGGGACTGGGGCTGCACTGTGTGCAAGGTGGATGCAAGAAGTGGCTGAGAATCAGCTTCAGAGCAAGAATCTCCCTTTTTGTTTGCAGAAAGGTAAGGCAAATAGTCACTGGTGTTGTGCTTCCTCCAGACAAATAGCACAATGTCTCTGTGCCTCTCCTCTGCATCAGTCTAGGTGAAAAGGGAGAGCAGGCACCAACATTTCATAGAACCAGAGAATGTTTTGGGGTTGGAAGGGACCCTAAAAATCATCTGGTGGACCTTAAAGATCATTGAATAATCTTTTCTCAAATATCTGATTATATCTTCCACCTGTAGTGCTGCAGATTAAGTTTTTCCTCCACAAGGGGTAAATATTTTAAAGTATTCATTTAGACCATTCTGTTTTCAAAAGGCACTGAGGGAGACTTGACCATAATTTATTATCATTTCAGGGACTGGGGGCATGGGTTGGTGACACCACCATGGCATTCCTGCTCTTCAGACAGATTTGCAAAGAAAAATTTAAACAGATTCCTAACTTAAATCCCAGAGCTCTGGCTCAGCTGATTAAAAGTGTGTGCGGAGGCAAACAGGTCAGCACAAACTTATTTTGGTGAAACTGGTTTTTGCTCTGGAGCACTGCTTGAAAATCCCTTCACCTTTGCAGTTGAGTTGGGCTGTGTGAATTGGTCCAACTCTCCTCTTGGAATGCAGAGCAGACATGGAAAACAGCTTTTAAGCACTTGCACAAATCTCAGTGCATCTTCAGGGCATGAAGGGAGTCAGCTCAGGAGATCTGCTGGTTAGAAATAAATAAGTAGAGTCAGATGGGAAATAAATTTGATAGAAAGGAGGACATTTGCTCTCTGGGGTTCAGTCAGGCTCTTTTCTTGGGTCCAAGGCTCATCTTCATTTTCAAGGTCCTTCCCTAGGTGCAGGTGTGTCCAAAGAGGGTCATTAACAGCAGGCTGAGCAGAGGGGGACGTTCCAGGATCTTGGGAGGGATTTCTGACTTTGCTCTTGATGGAGGGAATTGAAGTCTCCCATTTTCGTATATATTTGCCAGAAATATCTCTCTAAGTGTAGGTGACCTCCATAAGAACAGAGAAAGTATCTGGTGGTTATCAGCTGCTTTCATAGAGTCAGAACAAGTGTTACATCTTCATCTGGGAGATTTTTTTGGCTCAGAAACTCTTCTCAGAAAATATAGTCAGTCAAAAATCAGAATATGGATATTGGTTGAACCAAAATGATTTTTTTTTCATTTTTTTTCCTTCACAAAAATAGAAAAACAGGCAAAAATCATATCAGGTTGAGTCATCACTTTGGATTTGTTTTAAAATGAAACATTACAAATCAGGTGGCTTTTTCTGCTTATCCCTGCAAGCTCTTAAGAAAGGTCAACTTAAATCACAGGCAGGTTTGCAATTTAGCACTTCAACATTTCTGTTTGAAAATGAGTAAAAAAGTGTTTTTTCAACATCTCTGACTTATTTATTCATTCATTTAGGGTTTTTTTCCTATTTGACAGTGTTTCTCCGGGCAGTTCACTGGCAGACCTGTGGTACCCTCCAGCAGGACCCTTGCCAGCATAATTCAGTCTGGAAGAGGATGTTTCTCCATGATTAGATTGGATCATCTTGACCTGCCAACCTTGAGAAAAACTTATAATAAGCACATTTTTGACCCTTCTAAGCCTCACTTGGGCAACTGGAATAAATGAATCCATCAGTACTCAAAGGTCAAAAAAACCAAGGGGGCCGGAAAGAAGACAAGATACATTTTTGGACATTGTGGCAGCAAAATAAAAAAGTGAAGGAAAATAGACAGTTAAGTCTCCTGTCACTTGTGGGTGAGAGCCAAAATACTTCTTTGGGAAGCAAAAAAGGGTTACTTTAGCCCCTCCAATGGGGTTTTTGGGGATGGGGAAGTGCCCAGCTGAGAAATGCAAAGCAGAAATGCAAAGCAGGGAAGGGGGTGACACCTCAGAGGTGTGAGCTGGCTCAGAGAGATGCTCGGGGAGGCAGCAGGTCCCTGTCCAGCTGATAAGGCTCACACCCTCTGCCGGGCTGAGGACTGGGTGTACAGAGCACTAAATGTTCTGATTCCTCTTGCACTGTCAGCCTGCTGGGCTGGGAGGAATGTGATCCTCCTCCCTCTTTCCTCTTCTCAGCACACCATTGCTCTGTAGATTTGTAACTGTCTCGGGTTTTGCCTTCGTAATCCTGACGCAAACCCATCGGATGCGAGGAGTGAATTATTACTTATTTTGGGACACTTTGCCCAGCTCTCCAACAAGCTGATTCCAGTTATGGCAACAAGAGGAACATGTGTTTGGGGTAAAAAAGAGCTGCAGTTCTGTCTGTGGTGATGTCTGTCTGTGTAGGCAGGGTTGAATTGGCAGGGTCCCTCACGGTGTTATTCCGACCCATCTCAGCTGCTCACTGGAGAAATGAGGCAGCTCAAAAACAGTCACAGAGAAAAATCTTCAACAATCATCAGCAAAAACGGATGTGTAGTTATGGGGCAGAGGGGATGGAATGGCCTCGAGTTGCACCAGGCAAGGTTCAGGTCGGATATTATGAAAAGTTTCTTCACTGGAGAATTGATCGAGCATTGTAACAAGGGATGTGGCAGAATTCCTTGTCCAAAAAACAAGATGTGGCACTTTGTGGTGTGGTTTACAAGGGCATGTAGTGATAGACAAGAGGGAATGGTTTTAAGCAGAAAGAGGAGAGATTTTGGTGGGATTTTTGGAATAAATTCTTCCCTGTGAGAGTGGTGAAATCCTGGAGCTGGCTGCCCAGAGAAGCTGTGGCTGCCTCATCCCTGAAAAGTTCAACACTTTTTCTCCTAATGAGGACAATTCGAGGTTTTCAAGGCAGAGCTGCTATCAGGATTTTTATTGAATCTGTGCATTACATCTTTGTGCACTGCAAACAGGTTATCCAGTCACCTAAGGCACGCACAGACATCCAGGATTTGGGATTCTCTCACAGGCAGGCACCGGGGAGGAATGCCATGAGAGGGAGCTGCAGAAATTACCTGCGTGCCACGGGGCTGAGTCACTCTGGGGCTGAGTTTACTTATCGGGGGAAATGGTACACGGTGGAACATTGTTTAAAAGTGAAATCCCATCTGTGTCAGTGAAGGGGCAGAACAGAAATTACAGGCAGCAGAGGGAGGGGAGGGAAGCTGGCATGTGGGAAAAGCAGGGAAAAGAAAGGCAGAGAAACAAAAGGCAGGTTTCAGTGCGAATTGAGACCAGAACCACAGAAAGAAGGATGGATTTAAGGATTTAAGGAAAGAACAATGGGGCAGGGGGAAAGAAGAGAGCTTGGCAGTGTGGAAAGTGGAACAGATTAAAAATGTACCTGTGTTCTAATTAGTGGTGGAGCCCAGGAGCTCCAGAAAAGGTTCTGTGAGCAAAGAGGTGCCAGCCCAACCTCCTCCAACTCACCCTGTGCAAACCCAGAGCTGGACTCTGCTTTGGGGTAAAAGACAGATCAGGACCAAGGACTGAGCCACACCAAAGGCAGAATTGATCCTACAAAAACAACAAACAGGATGGACTGCAGCAGCAGCACTCCTTCCTCCTCTCTTGCAGCTTTGCAGGCAGCGTGTGGTTGTTTTACATTTGGATTTTAATCCTTAACTCCTTGTCCTGCAGCAAGGATGAAGAGGATACTCTTCCTCCTGCCCCCTACTCAGCAGTGTCAGGCCTGTTGTTGGGCTCTCTAGCCACAGCTCTGCTGAAATCCAGCATCTGTGGGAAGGGTTAGCATTGACTGAGGCTTGTACAACATGTGGAGGAAAACAGCTTTAGCTCCAAAACAAGCAGCTGATATCATCATCAGGTACCCCATAGCTCTCTTCTGATGATGATGATGACACTGCACAGAAAAGCCACCCCTAAAAGCGTGTCTCTGATTGAAAATGCTCCAGGAAAAGGTCACAGAGGCAGCTGCTTTCTCTGCTGCAGCAAAACATCTGAGTAGGATGCTTTATAAGGAAATAACCAACTGCTTTCTTGGCTTCAGCATTTACTGGAGACTTCTCCAAACTTCCCAGACCTACCTGCCTTGTGGCAGAGGAAGAAAGATGCTGCTCAGAGTGGAGGAGGATTAAATCAGGAACATTTGTAGGCAATTACAAGTCCACGAGACAGCAGAGGACAAGGAGATGGAGGGCACTGGCCAGTGCCTGAATGACTGTGGCAACTCCTGGAATTTCCTGATGGAAAAAGGCAAACATCCCATTCAGATTCAAAAAGGCAGATAAAAGGATCCAAGGAACTTAAATCTGGTTGATTTTTCTTCATCCCTTTGGAAAATAATGGGACAAGTCCCCCTATGAGCTGTTTACAGGCTTGGGAGTTAAAAGAAAGGGGATTATGAACATGATTTACTGAGAACAGGCTGTGTTTGGACAACTTCTTTGACTCCTGGGATGAGCTGACAGGCAAGAGCAGCTGATTTCTTCTACCTGACTTAAGCAGGACTTCTGACATGGTCCCACATGTCTGTATACAGATTGGAGAGATGGGGGCTGGATGGGCAGACTATGAGGCTGCAGCAGGAGATGGACTTTGCACGTGGAGACAAAGGGGAGAAGTGGGATAGCAAGAGAAAAGTAAAAAAATAAAGCAGAAAAAGAAATTCTGTCTGGTTTAACGGTGCAATTCTTCACCATGGGCAGGACTGATTATTGGAGCAGCTTCAGAATATCCTTAGAGAGGTTAAAAGTTGGGCTAGATGAGATCTGGTACAACAAAATCTAACTTTGACATTAACTCTGATTATAATCAGGCTGTGATTAAATGATGGGTCATCCCCAGTGTACTCTGAGACCAGATTTTTCTGCCCTCTAACAGAAGTATAAAAGTGGTTAAAAAAAAAAAAAAAAAACTATGCAAAGAATGGCATGATACAGGAGGAATCACTGGGTTTTATTTCCTTGTTCCTGAAGCCTGGGAATTCCAGCAGCTTCCAAAGGCAACCTGTGCTGTACTATGAAAATAATCTACATAAACTCAAATATTTGCAAGGGAGGATAAGATTAAAAAGTCCACTAATGAAACTTTGTGCCCTGAAAGGGGTTGAACTTCATCAAAAAGGGGGAAACTTTCAAAAAGAAACTACAAGAAATGGCAAAAATTGCCAAGTTCTTATATATGGTAGAGTAAATCCTTTGCAGGCAACAAACTGGATGCTCAGAGGATAAATATATATCATGTATTAAAAAGATTTTGAAAAAAGCCTAAGTCTAGATAAATAAGTGTCTAGTAAAAGACCAGAAGTGGATGAAGCAAAACAAAATCCTTGAAATATCTAGATGAGAAATGAGGCATAGAAAAAACTCAATATCTGGAAGTTTATCATAAAACATCAATAAATTATGCCAACAAGATTTGAAGAAACGTTTTACTAAAGGAATGAAATATCAATAAAACCTCACTCCAATTTATTGGTACAAGAATCTGTCAGGGATTCCATGGGACTTTTAAGTGGAATAAAGGAGATGTGCAAAGAAGAGATGGTCACTGTGTGCAGCAGAAAAGTTTGATGGATTCTTCCAATCCTGTTAAATGTGGGATAGTTTCAGATGGTTCCTACACCAACATTTATCTTGGGGAAGAAAAGGGAGAGAGTCAATCACAGGAATGATCCCTAACGGAAGGGATAGCAAAATAAATTATAAAGAGTCAATGAAAAGAAAGGAAACATGATTCAAGAGGGAATGGAGACACAAAACTACTTTATTATTAATCGTGGTGTGAAGCTTGTCACTTCAATCAGACTTAGCTGCAGGGGAATATAAACCAGCAATTGTGCTGGGAGTTCTTGAGAAGGGCACCATAAGGACCTGGGAAATGAATGCTGACATCTGAATTAAACTCACTGGTGGGGCCTGCAAGGAGCAGCAGCAGCCACAGTCCCAGGGCTAAATGCAACACGTTGGGGGAAAGGCCACACTTCTTTCAGAGGAATTCATCCCCACCAATCAAACTTTTGAAGGGGTTTGTGGACATGTGATAAAATCACCCAGCTGGTGTAGTGAGTTGTCAGCATGGTCTTTCAACTGAGCAGTCAAAAAATGAAGTTGTGGGATTAATTATTCTTGTAGATTACTAATTTATTAAAAGGTAAGAAACAAAGAATTGATTGTTTTTGATGATGGAAAACATTGCCAGGAGAGTCCTGCAGGGTTTTCCACTGGGAGCTGTGTTCTTGAATGCACTTTTAAAGGTTTTGGAAAAGACTGACAATAAAAGAGTGATGAAATTTGCTGATGACACAGAATTATTCATGGTAATTGAAACTAACATTCCCATCAGGAGTTGTAGGATCATCTCAACACTGGGCAACAAAGAGACAGGTGAAACTGACTGTTAGTAAATGCAAAGTAATGCACATGTGGGAAATGCAGCTCTAAATATTTATACACAGTGATGGTCTCTGGGGTAGCTATTTCCACTCAGAAAAGAGATCTTGGCATCAGAGCCCAGGGGAACTGAATGTTAGGAATTACTGGAAGAGAATAGTGAACAAAACAGAGAGTAACAGCATGGAGCTGCTTAAATCTGCACTGTAGCCTTGTCTTTGGTGTGGAATCATTCTGGTTTCTTTTCTAAAATCACGTTTTAGAACTATGAACAGAGGGGAAGAATGGAGAAGGTGAGTAGGAAGTGGTTACTCACTATTATTCATAACACAGGAACCAAGAAGCATCCAGTAAAATGACCAGGAGTCAGGCTGGAAGAGAAATGAAAGGAAATACTTCATCACACATGCCTGTATTACTGCAATTCTTTCTCTCTGAGTCACCAGGGTGGGATTCATCTGACTGAGCTTTGAGAGTGGGCTCACCCCGTTTGAACTGGGCATCTCCTGTGCCAGAGGCCACTCCTGAGCTGGGGACTGAGGCTCCAGAGAGAGCCAGGACTGGCAGGAATGTGATTCACCTCAGCCACTACAGAGCTGTCTGTTAGCAGAGGTTGTGTAACTGACTGCATTGTCCAGCTCCCTGTACACAAAACCATGGAATCAGAGCATGGCTGGCTTTGGAAGGGACCTTAAAGATCATCCAGTCCCACCCCTGCCATGGGCAGGGACACATTCCACTCTCTCAGGTTGCTCCAAGCCCTGTCCAACTTGACTTTGGAGGCTTCCAGGGATCCAGGGGCAGCCACAGCTTCTCGGGGCACCCTGTGCCAGGGCCTCACCACCTCTCCACCAGGAATTTCTTCCTTATATTCAATCAAAATCTACCCTTTTTAGTTTAAAACTCCTGTCTCTTGTCTTGCCACTGCGTCCTTGTAAAAAGTCTTATTCCATCTCTTAACCCCCTTCATGTACTGAGAGGCTGCAGTAAGGTCTCCCCAGAGCCTTCTCTTCTCCAGACCTCTTCATGGCAGAGGTGCTGCAGCCCTCTCAGCATCTTTGTGGCCTCCTCTGGGCTTCCTCTGAGCAAATGGAGCTCAAACATCAGGGATAAGAGCTCCAAGAGGAACACATACAGCAGGCACAGGTCTCATTTCCCAGGAATTGCCATGATGACAGGCATGTCCAACACACCCAAGCTGCTAGGAAAAAAAAACAAAAACCCAAAGCTTAAAAATGCTACTTTTTCTCCTTTTTTTTTTTTTTTTTTTTTTTTTTTCTCCTTTTTTTTTTTTTTTTTTTTTTTTTTTCCCTTCTTTTTCAACAGGTTGACCTTAAAGGGCAACATGCTCCACTCTGTCTGGTTTTACAAGCAGATAAGAGCCACATCCTGGCTCTGGGTGGATGAAGGGGAAGATAAGTTGCTTTCATGGATGTGTCTGGGAAAGGGATAAATTATCTCCTTTATGGGCTCTTTGTTGCTCCTTGCCTGATTCAGGGCTGTCTCTTTGGCAGGGCAATCACGACCCAGAGGGAGATGCAGTTCATCACAGAGAGCCATTGCTCTGTGACTGGGCTGCACACTCTGTGCCCACAGCAAATGTCAGGGGAAAATGGATGGAGATGGGAAGCACAGAAAAGGAAGATCAGTGGCTTTCTGCTGCTTTTGATATTGGTGGTAGAAGGGGACAGTGAATAATTATGCTCAGAGAACATGTTGAAGCATCAATGAGATAAGGAAATCTGCTGCCCCTGCAAACAAGTATCCTTCCTAAAAATCACATCTGCCTGGTTTTGCCTATTTTTGCCTGGTTTTGTCTGGTTTTGCCTGGTTTTGCCGTGTGCCAGTCCTTCCCTTCCTCCAGCTTTTGATTCTGTCAGTCAGAGAGGGCAAGAGGACAAAGCAGCAGGCTGCCAGGATACCTGGCTTCATCTCCTGCCTACTCCTACCTTCTGTTTACTCCTGGGTGTGTCACTGTTTTCTTTTTTCGTCCTTCTGTCTCCTCAAATATGAGCAGCATTTTTTTCTAAGTCTCCAAAGCTCTCTGGGAGCAAGCTTTGCTTTCATTATGCTTTCACATACAATGAAAACAGGCTCTCTCTCGAGCTACTACACATTCCAGCCTTATGAGTTGTGTTAGACAAGAAATGCACAGTAAATTGCAAAGCCCAGGTCAGATGGCTCCCAGAGGTTTTTCCCTCAGACTTGCTCAGTCTGAAACCTAAATCTCCTTTTCCCAGAGCCTCCCTTTCACCTCCTGTGTTCCTGGATGAAGCAGAGGATCACTGGTTTCTGTAAGGCAGAGCTCAGCAGCCTTTTCTCAACTCAGCAGTGGCAGAAAAATTGCCAGCCTTGGACTCCTCTCTGTCCCATCTAAACCCACAAACCCCTGGTGCTGAAGGAATATTGATCAGCATCAGCACATCCCAGGTGGGCTTTCCCACCTGGAGAAATGTAGGAATGGCCTCAGCCAGCCCTTCACTTTGGCAATCCCTAAGTTTTAAGATCACAAATACGGGCATTTAGATACTGCAGATCAGATGATGGGTTAAGGGAAAAGTTTTTACTCATTTATAACATCAGAGATTGTGAACCCACCCTTCCTCATTTTATTTTATTTTTTTAAAATTTTTAATGGCTTCCTCCAAGAATAAAGCATTCCTGAACACAGGTCCTCCCAGTAGCCCTGGAAGGATGTGTCCCTGTTAGAGCAGATGGTGATTCACCCCAGTGAAGGCTTTTTGTCCTCTGCAAGGTTTTTTCTGAGCCCTGAAAGTGTTTTTAACCAGCTCCTGACAAGATGTCAGCTGAGAGTGAGAGCATTTTATACCAATGAAGTTGTGGCTTGACCTCCCCAACTGCTGAGAAAAGCACATTTGTAATAGCAATTGACATAAAATTGCTTGTTCTTTAAAGAAAAAAAAAAATCTGAAAAATTCTGATAGCTATCTCCAGGGGCTGCACCACTAGACACTTTCATGTTCTGGAGAGGCAAAAGAGCTTTTAGTTCTGGCAGGACAAAGGTAAAGGGTTTACTTTCACTAAATTCAGATTCCTCCACCTCACCTGCTCATTTTTGCTGCCTGGATATTTAAAGGTGAGGAACAAACACCTGCAGGGATTTGGTCACCCACACAAGCTTGGCTGTCTCATGTAAAAGGAGATGAATTTCATCCTGGAGTTGCCTGTTTTGCTTTGTGCTGGCAGCTTAGAGGATTGCCTTACTGCCCAGGTAAAATCCCTAGAATCTGTTTTAGGGCAATATTAGGAGAAGCAGATCAGTCAGGTGCCAGACAGTTTGCTCCTGGCTGGAGTTTTGGTAGGAGCCAGCTCCCAGGGTCACACTCTAAGGGTTGAAAGGGACATCAGGGAGCCTTGTGCCATTGTCTGATTCTTGTGCCATTGTCAGCTTTAGATGTTCCTTTAAAAGAGAAGCACTGCAGATGGGCTGAGCTGCCTGGAAAAGGAACTCCTGGAATTAGTGTGTTTAGTACAGAGACTGCAAAGACTGGCATGCAAGGCCACCACTTTATTCAAAGGTGATCTTAAATTTTATCAGTGACCAGCAAGAGAAACACTCCCAGCACCAGGAGTGACTGACTTTAGCAGAATTATAGAATTAATAAGATTTAATAAACCTCTAAGATCAGCAAATCCAAGGGTTAACCCAGCACCACCAAAAAAGGACAACACATCACCTACTCAGAAGGTAAAAAGGAGGTCTTCTGTGTGTGTTTTATCCAACATTTTTTGATGAATATTCTTACTGGAACCAATGGGAACTAAGAGATGATGTCCCTGGCAAGAGTTTGGCAAATTTCTGAGCTCTCTCTTTCAATTTCCCCAGGAACTCCTGGTTGGTCAGCCAAGCACAAATGCTCTTCAAGAAGAGGTGCTGACAGCTTTGCCTACTCTTGGAAAAATAGATATTGTCCATATAGCCATGGAAAAAGGCTTGAACATGTGAAATTCCATGGGTCAGAGTGGAGGTCGCTCAGCTCAGTCCAGGCAGGAGCACAAACACCCTGAGGAGAGCACTGTGCTTGTTACAGGGAGTGCTCATGTCTGTGCTGAGCCCTTTTGTACACCCAGGAGCCACAGAGGGGGATTTAGGAGGGTTTATAGCCAAGCCACAAGTAATTTTATCTGCCAGCTAAAGTGGTTTTCAGGGACAACAACCTCCAGGAGGAGGAAGATGTGGCATGCTGGTAATGACACCTGAGTCAGCACCCTGTTGTGAGCAGGAGTAGAAGGAGCTGAGATATTCCAGCTGTGCCTGCCTGCCCAAAGAGCTGCCCCAGGAAAAGTTGCCAAGGCAGGTTTAAAAATCTGTCCATTTGCACACATGGTTCAGCTCGTGTATGTGTGCAGACCACTCTGAATGACCTTAAGGTCTTCTACAACTCAGGAGCTGCTGAGCTAAGCCCTTCCAGTGGCCCCAGTCCTTGGAATATCCATGCAGCTGCCAAAAAAAAATCAATGGAAAGAGCCAAGTGGTGGAGCCAGGCTTCTGCCTGAAAATGGTGTTTTGCCACCAGGACCTGAGGCTGAAAAAAAGGCTTCAATATTGAAAGTGTCATGACAAAAATTCTGTCTTCAGAAGGGTTTTTCTCAGAGCCTGAGTCCATTTCCTCTGGATATTTGTCCTTTCATGAGTTCCCCTGCTCAGAAAGACTCTGGGAGCTCTCAGGCACCTTCTGATCTGCTTTGTCCCACTGGAGGAGGAGCTGTGATCCATAGGATGGAGATTGGCCTTTATGCAGCAGGGATGGAATCCATTATTTCCTTTGGAAGTGATGACTCTGCCTTTCGGTTAGCATTGGAATTGGACTGTCCCTGACTTCAAAAGACTGAGGGGATCTCTTATCAAACATCTTCAAAAACTGTGAAAGGAAGACTGGGAAATGCCCGCCAATTTCCTCTGTTTTTGTAGTAACTTGTTTATGTTTTCCAAGTTCTGCTCTGAAAAATAAGTTGGCTTGAATTAATACATAGCCTGTTTGGTTTTTGCTGTTCGTGTGTATGTGCACTTCATTTAATTCCCAGAGGTTGCCTCTGACTTGTTTTCTCAGAAAGGACTGAAATATTTCTTTTCCTATTTTTCAGCATTACTCTGCTTGTCCGGTGCAAATTCTCATTTCTTTCTTTGCTGCAAATGAGTGCTTAATAAAAAATAATTTTAAAAAAGCAAACCCACCCCTTCTATTTCCTATTTTGAAGAAAAGCAGCAGAAATTACTCAGAATTGAGGGGGAAAACTGAGAATGGCTGTGATATAACAGGGTAGGGGATGGAGGAGGGGAACTGTGTAGACTCAATGTCTCTGTTGTGTTGCAAGGGAGGAGTTGCAGGAATATTGTCACCCCACAACCCTTTACATCATGTCAGCCTTCAGTCCTACATTTTGGGGATGAAAGAGAGGGCCCAGCCACGGAACTGAATCCCAGAACTCCCACGTGGAAATCCTCAATCCAATTTCTTCCAATTTCAAACAGGCCCAGGGATAGAAAAGGAAATCCTCCAAGGAAATTCCTTGAGTTTCATTCACAGAACCATGAAATCCTTAAAACAGTTTGGGTTGGAAGGGAACTTCAAAGTTCATCTCGTTCCACCTCTTGCCATGGGCAGGGACACATTTCACAGGACCTGTTTGCTCCAAGCCTTGTCCAACCTGGCCTTGGACACTTCCAGGGGTGGGACATCTACCACCACCTTTCTACACAACCTGTGCCAATGTTTCAGCACTCTTACCAGAAAAAAATTCTTCTTTATGTGTAGTTTGAATCTATACTCATTTAGTTTGAAACCATTTCTCTTTGTGCTATCACTAGAAGTTCTTGTAAAACTCGGTGCCATGGTTTAATTGAGGTGTTAGGGCATGGATTGGACTCAATGATCTTGAAGGTCTCTTCCAACCTAATAATTCTGTGACCATTCTGTGAATTCTATGAGCAAAAGTCTGTCTCCATCTTTGCAGGCAAACACTTCACCACAGCTTTCTAATTTTTTAATTTCTCATTTTCAAAAGTGCCACCTTCCACCCTCAAAAGAAAAAAAACAAAACAAAAAACCTCTAAATCTTTCAAATAGAAAATTCAGACTTTTTGGAGAAAAGCCATGTTTTGTTGGTTTGTTTTTCCCACTTCTGGAGTTTTCACAAAATAAACAAGCAAACAAACACACAGGGAAAAGCCACTATAAGAAAACACTTCAAATCACAAAATGAACAAAAATTTGGTCACTTGAAAAAGTCCACTCAAAACACTCAAAACTGGTTTGTTTTCCACAAAGTTTTAGAAGAAATTTAAAATCTATGCCCTGATCTGTGCTGTCCAAAGCTCAAAGTACAAGAGGTTGGATGCCAACAGGAAACCTTCAGAGGTGAAGGTCACCCAGACCCCCCACGCAGTGAATCACATTTCAGGTAGGAGCAGGATTTAAGTTGATCTTCCAAGGATTTAGTTAATGTCCTTCTCAGTTTGCTCTGTAGCTTTCACACTTCTCCTCGCACTGTCCATGCTTTCATATCCTACATTCCCATCCCATTTTCAAATTCTAAACTTGAATTGCACTTCTTGAGATTGGTAGAGAAGGAATAATTTCATTTTCCTGGCAGAAACACTTCTGCAGGGGATGAGAATGAGATTTGCTTAAGGACACCCCAGCACCAAGTCATACCAGTTAAATTCATGGGCACACAAGTGTAAGGGCTGCTTAATTTGTTTTCCTTCCAGTCATTTCAAGGGCAGCTTTCTGATTTCCAAGAGAGGAGCAGAGACTTTCTGATACCTGGGAATGAGCAGTGCTGCTTCAATATATCACTTTTTTAAAGCATCAGCCTTCTGGCATGCTGAAGTGTGGCAGAAGGGCAAGTTCAGTAAGGGTTGCATGGAGGAAAATATGGGTGAGGGTAGATCCTGGGGTTCTGCTGAGGGAGAAGGTTTTTGAGGAGCAAAGTTGAGGACAAGGACTGAGAGAAGGAATTTCTGTCAAAATAGAGCAGAGTGATGCATCTTTCCAAAACGGTTTTGAGAGTACCCTCACAGCCAGGGAATAAAACCATTCCAGCCTTTCAGTACCTAAAGAGGGTTGTAAAAAAGAGGGAGAGTGGGATTTTTACAGAGACAGATAGTGATAGGAAGAGGGGGGAACATTTTTAAACTAAAAGAGGAGAGATTTAGATGAGATATTAGGAAGGAATTCTTCCCTGTGAGGGTGGAGTGGGGCTGGCACAGGTTGTCCAGAGAAGCTGTGGCTGCCCCTGGATCCCTGGAAGTGTCCAAGGCCAGGCTGGACTTTGGGGCTTGGAGTAACCCGGGATAGTGAAGGTGTCCATGCCCATGGCAGGAACTGGATGATCTTTAGGTCCCTCCCAACCCAAAGCACCCCATGGTTCCATGGCTCTCTGTATTTGTTACCACTGAGCTGTGTAAGTGAAGTTCCAGCTATATCCCATCTCCTATCTCTATTAACCACAGCCAGAGAGCAACCTAGAGGATGCTTATCTTAACAAAAATATTCCTGCAGGGCATGGGAGTGTTGTCACAAGATGGTTTTCAGCATCCTCTACCCCTTGTCCTTTCTGCAGTGCAGAAATGAGCAGTCACCCTTCCACAGCTTCTTGTTGAGGTCCTGGTTGCTCTTTTCCCTCGTCTTTGTGTTTATACCTTCCTCCTCCAAGGCCTCAGGATCTCCTTGTGAACAACATTGGCAAGGGAGCAAACCAGGGTGGGAGAGAGGCTGCAGGGACAATTTCTGTTCCCTTGTCCAGCCAGGATTCCCCCCAGAGCACCATTGGCAGCCTACCAGCTCCTGGGCTTTAAACTTTTATTTTTTTTATTTTTTTTTTCAGATTTTGCTCATCTCCCTTTAGTTTTTTCTCTTCTAAGAGAGGTGTGTTTGGCTTTGGTAGGACAGAATAACCCTGTCTGTAACAGGAAAAGCAACAGAAGTGTGGCTACAAGCAGACCCCAAGGGAGAGGTCCAAGCAGGGCAAGCACATGCAATATCCCCCTGCAGATATTTTCCAGCTTCCAGTTATTTTCAGCAGTTTGTCTCGCTGGGTGCCCCCAAGGGATCTCTCTTTTCAATACTTGTCTTCTACAGCCTGAGACCAGACGTCTCAATTGGAGACACAGCCTCTTAAGCATTCATATTTAATAACACTTATTTTTTAACTCCATTATAGCATGCTGGGAGGTGGATTCTCTTCACCAAACAGGAGGGATGTGGTTTTTTCAGGGCAGGCTCTGGGAGGGGGACTGCTAGGCAGAGATCTGAGCTGTGTTGACATGTGTATGTTACAGCTTCATCTTTAACCTCTGTCCTCATGGAGCCAGCTGGGAAATGAGGCTGGAATTAACCTTTCCCCACTGCAGGACGCCCACAGCTCTCTGCTTACTGGAAAGTTTTTCTTTTTTCCCTTTTTTAATTATAGTGATTCCTTGCAGCTGTCAGCATCGTCCTGGCCCTCCTGTTAACACCAGATTTGTAAGGAGGGTCTCTTTTCAGGATGGCAGCTGTTTTTTCTCATTCCTTCACTTAATTAGGATGTGGATTCTTCTACAATCAGAAATCACATTGGGCTCCTTGTTGAGGACCCATCTGAGTTAGAGCTCCACAAGGGAGAGTGATGCTCAGGCCCTGCTCGCAGTCAGCTGCATGGTGCAGCCAGCTAGTGCTCGTTGCACCTGGCAGCAGTTTGTTACACACAGAAATGTGTTTTTTGACAGCTTTTCTGCATTGCCAGAGGTGGCTGCCACCTCATCTTTGGCATTTACCAAACTTGGGAGGGAGCACCCAAAACAAGAGCTGGATCTGGCCACCCTTATGGAGGTGATCAACAGCTGAGCATGAACCAGGAGCAATGGGAAGTAAGAACAGACAAATAAAGCTGTGAGGTGAAATTCTTTCTCCATTCTAAATTTATGTCAACTCTTCTTATTCTCTTCTGCCTTAGTGGTGCTGTAGCTCTGCAGAGCTTAGGGCCCTGTTTGTATGAGAGCAGCAACAAGATAAGTCATCCCTTCAAGCCTGTATCCACTTTCGTAGCTAACTGGAAAATACCAGCACAGGGCTGCTGTAAAGGCATTGTCTGGACCATATTTTAAATTCAAAATGTACCCTGAGCCCATGAAAAATTCAGCTGGTGTTGCTTATTGGGGGAAACAGAGGTAGAACCTGCTCCACACCACCAGATAGTTACAGGTCAGGAACTTCCCATCATGTATCCTGAGAGCTGGGAAAGGGAGAAATGAGGCAGCAATCCCATGTTTTCAGCAAATTTTATTGTCTTTTGTTAGTGTTTGTTGTTCACCTTCAGTCACTGGGACTGCTATATGAGATTCCTGGGTTTTGTCTGTAAAGAACTGAGAATTTCTAGGGAAAAAATATTGAAGCAAACTTAAATCTGATTCTAAATCCCACTGAAGTAAAAGTTTTCCATATTTTAAATGCTGACTATTCTGAGCATGAAACACTGGTGAATTTTCCACATTCAGTTGTTTCAGAAATACCTGAACTTTTCCCTGTTGTAGCATAACTGTGGAAAAGGAGCTGCACTGAGCAGCTTTTCACCATGAAGAGCCAGGAAGGACGGTGAGAGATGTCTGTAGCCACCCCATCACAGCTCAGTTCACCAGTGCTCCATCTCTGTCTGTGGAAAAGGGGAGGGAAGCACATTTCCCTAGGGAACAATCTCAAAGGATGAGGAGATAATGCCTGATGATGGGCAGGCGAGCTCAGGGTCGTGGTTTGTGGAGGTGCTCAGTGTGGACCCAGGCTGCAAATACCCTGATGGCAGAGATTCACTCCAGGGACAGCATTCCCTGGGGAGCAGTGTGGAATGCCAAGCTCAGGACCTCTGTCAGGGTATACTCGATGCAAACACTTGGACTTGTGAGGCTTGAAGACTGTCCCTGCAAAGGCAATTAATGTGGATTTTTTCCTTGCAGGCTGTTTTGCTGGAATGTGTTCCCACACTCTGCAGGGCCTTTTGGGTCATGGAATTGTAGGGTCGTGGAATGGTTTGGGTTACAAGGGACCCTTAAAGGTCACTTAATCCAACCTCCTGCAATGAGAAGGGATATCTTCCACTGCATCAGGTTGTTCAGGGCCCTGTGTGACCTGTCAGGGGTGCAGAAGGACAGGAGCTGGATAATCAGGGGCCTCCTTGGATGGGTGTCAGAGGCCACCTCTGGGACAGCTTCTGCCTCTACTCTGCTCACAGAAGTTCAAGGCCTCCTTCCTCCCCTCCAGGTTCCCAGATAACCTTCCCAAACCGCCAAAATCAAGGACCACATGTCTTTTCTTCTAGAGGAGAGCTGTGGAAATGATTCACACCATTTAATAGATGCCAGAAAGGTCTCTGCCCCTGTGCAATGGAGATAATGGGCCTTGGAGCCAGGGCAGGACAGATCCAGAGGTTTCCTTCTGTGCATGGCTTCTGGCACCTTTATCAGGGCTGACACAAGCATGAAAATCCCCAGAGGATGGTTTGGAGGTTGGCACCCTCCCTTTAGCACTTGCTCAAAAGGATATAACCACAAACTCCTCCAGATCTCCCTTTTTAATGCAATCAGTTTTGAAAAGCTCTCCTCCTCATCACCCAGCCTGACGGGGTTAAACACCTCAGAGGAGGCTGGAATGTTTTTAATCCCTCTGATTTATTAAAATTGTCTAAAGATAGCCAGCTGCAACAGATAAAACTGCTGCCCTCTGCACTTCAGAAAGGTCTTCCCTGAGCCAGCTCTGCACGGAAAACATTGGCAGTGGCTGAGTGACCTCTGGAACGTGGTGGTTCCTGTGCTGGCCAAATCCAACCCTGGCCAGATTTCCAGCTGTGCTGCCTTCTGCCAGCTCTGGCACCTTCCTTGGTCAGAGGATTCATGGACAGAGGTATTGTGGTGGCAGTGGAGGTGGGCATCAAGCTGCTCCCAAAAGGATTTCAAGTTATAGGAGCAAGAGTAGAAACAAACAAACAAAAAGTTCCTGGTGAAGTGAGACAGAGGGATTTTTATTTATCCCTGAAGGGGAAATTTTGGGAATTTGTGCATCTGTGTGTGGTGCACATGCACACACTCCTTTGGGGTCTTTACCTGATGATCTGGAGGACAAAAAGGGTGTTCACAAATGTTTTACTGCCCTTCAAATCCCTGCTATGATAAGATCTTAGTGGTGCTTTGCTCTTCCCCTCCCAGCTGCACTCCCTGGACCACCAAAAGAGCTCTGGTAGATGCAGTGCTGCAAAAGCTCACCCTTCAAGATCGTTGTTTGAGGCTGGGGAAAGAGGCAAAAAAGGCATCCAAATTTCCACCCTGCACATTTTCTGCCCGTAATAAATGGTTGCACAAGGCAGAGTTCAGAGATCTCTGCACTTCAGGCCAAACCAGGGCTCTGCAGGACGTGACAGCTTTGATTTGTGCCTGTCCAGAGCCCACCAGAGACAAAAGACAGTGTCAGGAGTAATGGAATGAGCGTGGCAGGCAGACCCAGCAGTGCTCTTATCAGCTGGGGGAGGCAGAGCAGATCCCAGGGGCAGAGCAGAGCAGGTACCAGGAACCAGATCTTAAGGTTACATTCCTCACATACGTGGGATTGCCTGCGGCCCCCCCTCAGTTCTCTTTGCAAATTGAAAATCTAAAATCTGCAAGGGGAAAAAAAAAAGTCTTAGTGAATAAAAGGTAATTAATTTTCTGCACTGTATTAATCTATAAAGTAATACAGCACAAAGAAATCTTTAGCCCAACTTGGAGGGAGTGTATTGTTTAAACCCCAGGAGAAGAAATGTTTAATTTAATTTCACAGGTAGCTATTTTGCAAAGTCTCTGAGGGAGGAAACTGCCAATACCACCACTCCAAGAACTTGACACGATATAATTTATGTTGCCTTTGTACTGAGAGACCTCAGAATGTTGCACACACATGTGGGCACCCACACACGCCCACAGAGAAAACTCTCCCGTGAACTTCCAATGCAACAACACAAAAGGAAGCAGGGGAAAAATGGAAAAGAGAGGTGGAGTTGGCCAAAGTCTCAACACAAGCCTGTGGTGAGCCAAGAGAGGGATTTCTGGTATCCCATGACCCTGTGCTGGCTCTTCCCTTGGGATCACATTGCTCTCCTGCCTGCCTTTATTTTTGCAAGGATTAGGACACAAAAAATGTCTACAGGAATGATGTTTTATAGATTTATTCTTCACAGAATCATGGAATATCCTGAGCTGGAAGGGACCCCCGAGCATCATCAGCCCAGCTCCTGGCCCTGCACAGACACCCCAACAATCCCACCCTGTGCATCCCTGGGAGCATTGTCCAAATACTCCTGGAGCTTCTGCTTCCTTGGGGCTGTGACCATTCCCTGGGGAGCCATCACCCCTCTGGGTAAGAATCTTTCCTGATATCCAGCCTAACCCTGCCCCAACCCAGCTCCATGCCATTTTTTGCCACTCTTGGTGGCCTGTCAGAACGGCACAACCATGCCAAGGCTGCACAGCCTGTGCCCAGTGCTGGTGCCACCAGAAGCCACTGCTCTGCAGGGTAACACAGGGCACCTCCACACACCATCCACTCTCATTTCACTTTCCCATCCAGCCCAAATCTGAGGGAGTTTGCTGTGAACAGTGAGAAGTTTCAGTTTTCATGGGCAGAAAGCACTAATAATGTCACAGGCAGCCTAAACCTTTAACCCAAGCCCCAAGGGCTGTGATGGTTCAGTGCTCTCTGGCAGAAGCTTTATTTCATTAACTCCCCTGGGGTTTGATTCACCCTTATCTTAAAATGGGAAGAGCCTTTTTCCCATGTTATTCCCATCAGCCAATGACCAGACCTGCCAAAAGATGGGACTTGTGGTGCTTAGGGACGTGGTTTAGTGGTGGCTTGGCAGTGTTGTGTTAATGCTTGGACTCAGGGATCTTGGCAGTCTTTTCCAACCTAAATGATTCTATGATTCCGTGGTATCTCACACATGGAGTGGTGGCCTTGCAGAACTGATTCCCTCCTTCTCTCCTGCTGTAATTCTCATCTTTTTCCTTCAAAACCCCCACCAGCCAGACCCAGCTGGGGTGAGCTGTGACTTCCAGCCCGTTTGCACCTTGACATCATGGAATCATGGAACTGTTTGGGTTGGAAAGAACCTACAGATCATCCAGCTCCAACATGCCCTGCCATGGGCAGGGACACCTCCAGCTAGACCAGGCTGCTCCAAATCCTGTCCAACCTGCCCTTGGACACTTCCAGGGACAGCCACAGCTTCTCTGGGCAGCCTATGCCAGGGCCTCACCACCCTCTGAGTGAAGAATCTTTTCCTAACATCTAAATTTCTCCTCTTTCACTTTAAAATGTGAATTTTTAAATGTTACTAATCAATTACTTTTAAAAATTTAAATAAAATTTATAAATAATATTTAAATAAAATAATTTTAAACTAATTTACATAAAGTTTTAAATTAGTTTAAAATTATTCCCCCTCATGCTGTCACTATCTGCTCTGTAAAAGTCCTTCTCGACCTCTTTTATAAACTCCTTTCAAGTACTGAAAGTCCACAATAAAATCTCCCTCAACCCTTTTCTTCTATGGTCTGAACAACCCCAGCTTTCTCATTCTGTCTCCAGAGCAGAGGTGTTCCAGCCCTGGAATCATCTTGGTGACCTCCTCCAGACCAGCTCAGACAGATCCCACATCTGACTGAGAAGGGGTGAGACGAAATCACCCCATCAGCTGATATGCCAAGCTCAGCAAAAAGCACAGAAAAGCCTCAGGAAAAGACAAATTCCTCAGTCCCAAGCTGATCCCGCAGCTCGGGGTCTGCAGAGCAGGCACTGCCCTCCCGGTACAGCCCCATGATGTGATTTTCATGAAGTTTTCACAGGAGTTTCTGGCCAAGATCCGTGCTCTGATCCTGCCGGCCAAGCTGTGTCAGGGCGGGACTGCAGAGCCCACATCAGTCCCTCTGCTGGAGAAGGGACTTAAGGGACCGGGGGTTATGTCCCAGGGGCAGCCACTTAACTCCTCTAATCCCTTTTCATTCCACAGCTGTCCCATGGCACTTTGCCACCCGTGAGCTTGTTGAGTGTGAAAGTCTCTTGCTTCACAGCTAGCTTTGCAAAATCGACGCTGTTCCTGCTCCAAGATAAACAGAGAAACCCAAGCAGCCTGTGAGAGCAGTCTCCTGATGGGAGAGACCTGAGAGGGCAGATTAGAAAATAAAAGGAGCAAGAAATGTGCAAGTCCTGGCCAAATTATGACTAAGGCGAAGATAGGATAACGGCTTTCGGTTCTTTGAAGAGCGTAAACACCACGATGGGAGAGCAGACATGATCAGATGGAGGAGGCTGAGCAGAGAAAAACATTTGCTGTGGGTTTAGGAGATGATTTAAGGCCACGAGGGAGGAGAAGGAGCCCTGTGGTGGTTGTCCATCCCACATGGAGGAGCCCAGGTGTGGGGAGCACTCCTGGATGGTGTGGCAATGGCAGGCTGACCTGGAATCAGAGGGGAGAAGGCCGGGAAAGGAGGGAGCTGTTCCCGTGGTTTCTGGGAACAGGGCTGGGTTTGCTCATTCCACCCAGGGAATATCATGTCCAGGGCTGCATCACACCTGGCAGCAGGGCCAGGGAGAGGAATTTCCCCCTCTGTCTTCAGCTCTGGGGTCCCCAACATCAGAGGGACGTGGAGGTGCTGGAGCAGGTCCATGGGCTGCTCCAGGGCCTGGAGACTCTCTGCCATGGATCCAGGCTGGGAGAGCTGGGGGTGCTCACCTGGAGAAGAGAAGGCTCTGGGGTGACCTCAGAGCCCCTTCCAAGCCCTAAAGAGGCCCTATAAGAGAGAGGGAAACAAACCTTTCAGCAGGGTCTGTAGTGATTGCACAGGGGGTAATGATTTTAAACCAAAAGAGAATCCATTCAGATGAAAGTAAGACATTTTTCACTATGAGTACACTGGCACAGGTTGCCCAGAAAGGTGATGGATGCCTCACAACTGGAAAGATTTATGGACAGATTGGGCAGGGCTTGGACCAACCTGGTCTAGTGGGAGATGTTCCCTGCCCATTGCAGGGGGTTGGACTGCAAGGCTTTGAAAGGTTCCTTCCAACCCAAACTGCTCCATAATTCTCTGATTTTAACTAAGCACAACTTGCAGCTTTCCTGCCACATCTGGGACACAAACTGTGCCTTTCCTGCCACATCTGGGGCAGAAACTGTGCCTCTCCTGACACATCTGGGGCACAAACTGTGCCTTTCCTGACACATCTGGGGCACAAACTGTGCCTTTCCTGACACATCTGGTATACAAACTATGCCACAGGGCTGAGAGATGAAGAAGTGGTTGAAAACCCCTTCTGCAAATAAAATACATCTACCTTTAAAAGAACCTGGCCCGAGATCCCTGAATGCCCAGGGTGTAACCCGTGCAGCCAGCCCTGGCAGAGCACCAGTCCCTGCAAAACAGTGATTATGTTACAAAATAATCCCTAAACTTTAATCAGTACTTAATTAAGAGGTGCCTCAGAACTAAAAGAGCACATAACACTTAAATCCCTTGGTGCATTGCACCAAGAAATCATCCTCCTGTCTGCAATGCCTGGAAACCACAGCTTTCCAAGGGGGCAGATGAGTGAATATTTCTCAGGCAGTTCTGAGGCCTATGTGACAGCACATTTAAATAACATTTAAATAGGGCTGCTGAGAGAACTAGTTTTTGCTTTTCAGCCTGCTAAATCAAATTAAGTGAACTTGACACAGGAAAAAAACCCCAAGCCCCTCCAGGATTTCCAAGCTCTGTAGAAAATCACCAGGAGCATTCTGTGAAACCTGGCTTCAGAGCCAAATCTGCAGCCTAAGCTCAGGCATCTGGGAGCAGTTTCACTGGTAGGATATTGCAGTGAAAATTGTTTCAGTGAGAAAGTCAATGTAATACCAGAGGAAATAGAAGAATTGTTGTTGCTAAGCCGTTCAATTTGATCACATGTGTGTTTTGGATGTAAAGCCCCAGCTGCTGCAGTAATGGTGTGCCTTGGAGTACTCAGAATTACATTGCGGTTGTAGCACACTTGACTGCAGAGAAAAATGGCAAAAAAAAAGGCAAAGTAGGACAACTCCCCCGTCAGAAGGGAAATAAATGTCTTGGGCAGGGTTTCAGCAGTGTCTTTAAAATAGGCAGTGATAAAAATTAAGCAGGGGGAGGAGGAGATGCTGCCCTGAGCAGCACATGGGGATCAACACTGAGATACCAAAGGGTCATCTCTAACCTTGGACAGAAGTTTTAACACCAGCCACCAGTCTGGGCACAAATATTTGCTTTCCACCTGCCAACTTCTTTAGACTTAGGGGAAAAATTATCCATGATGGAAGCAGAGAGGATGGAAAACTTTGAGGTGTTTTGGAAGTGCTAAGTTTTTCCTGTGCAAAGCCCGCTTTCACCTGAGGGCTCTTCCCTACAGAAGTGCAGAGCAGAGCTGTCAGTGCCTTTTCATAAAGGCTTGTAGAAAGAGGGGCAGGCAAAATTCATTAAAACAGAAGATTCTGAGAGTCCACAGCAGGGCAAAGTGTGTGGAACAAGGCACCTGAGCCAGCGCCATCCCAGAATAGCCTGGGACAGAAAAGGAGGAACATTTTATTCTCACTTCTTACCATCAGATTGCAGGGAATCTCCCTCTGCACTGTGAGAGAGCGAGAGCTGGGAGCACTTCTGCTGCCAGACAGATCCTGGCAGAGCCACATCCTCTCCCAGATGCTGACAGGGCTGTGCATTAGGGGCTCTGTGTTGATGTGAGGCAAAGACAGCCTGGGATGGATTTTTTTTTGTTTTTTTTTTTTTTTTTCCACACTGGAAAGGTGTCAGCAAATTGTTTCTACTCGTTCAGCCTGGGAAAAGAGCTGCAGCTGAGAGCAGAGGGGCTCTCTGCAGCTCGGGGGGATGCAGTGTAATTCGGACAGCGTGGGAAAATCCTCGGAGTTACCCCGGAGAGAGGAGGAGGAGGAGGTGGTGGCAGGGGGCAGGACGTGGCCTGCCTTTACAGGAGGTCTCTGAGGGCAGGTTACACAAACATCTGTCAGCGGGGCCAGAGCAGAGCTGATCCTGCCTTGGGGGATGTCATGGACTGTGTGACCTTTCCTGGACCCTTCCCACCCTCTGAGGCTGCGGGCAGGGGGGCTGTGAGCAATAAACCCTTTCTGGCTGGGGGAAGGATGTGAGTGTGGCAGTCCTTTCCTGGGCACAGGCAGCACCATCACGAGTCCCACAGTTGGCTGAGACCTGATTTGGGTGAACAAATTTGGGACTCTCTGGTGGCTGCAGCCCTGTTCATCTGCATTTTGTGTTTCCTTGCTGCTCTATCCATGGATTTGGAACTGAAGAGGCTGGGCTGAGGGAGAGTTTCTCCATTTCAAAGAGGGAGAGCTGAGGTGAGGATGTGCCAACAGGGAACTGGAGACCACTGCAGCTTCCCTGGGGTTGTGCTCTCTGCTGTATCCCAAGGATGGGCTGGGAATCACCTCTGGATGACTTTGTGTGAACTGACAGCCAAAGCAGGACACAAAGCAGAGCAGGAAACTGGGAAAAGTTCAGGTGCTGCCACTAACGCTAAGCGATTTGACCAAGGTCATGCAGAGTCATGATGCAAACCTGGAGAAGCTGTGGCTGCCCCTGGATCCCTGGAAGTGTCCAAGACCAGGCTGGACAGGGCTGGGAGCAACCTGGGATAGTGGAAGGTGTCCCTGCCCACATCAGGAGTTGGAACAGGATGATCATTAAAGTCCCTTCCAACCCAAATCATTCTTTGAGTCTATAATTACAGCCTTGTGACCAAGCAGACCATTTTTATGAGCCCCCAAACCCTACAAAAGCCCTGATGGAAAATAGCCAAGGGTCTTAACAACCCCTTAGGACTGGTAGCAGCCATAGGAGAAACTTCTGCTGACTTCATGGGATGGAAATATCCTTTTACTACAGCACTGGCTGCGAGCATCACAGAATCACAGAATCCCAGGGTTGGAAGAGATCTCCAAGATCATGGAGCCCAACCCAGCCCCAACACCTCACCTAAACCCTGGCACTGAGTGCCACATCCAGTCTGCTTTAAACAGATCCAGGGATGGTGACTCTACCACCTCCCTGGACAGACAATTCCTGTACTTTATTATTCTTTCTGGGAGAAACTTTTTTCCTGATAATCAACCTGTATTTCCCTTGGTGCAGCTTGAGGCTGTGTCCTTCTGTCAGTGCTGCCTGGAGAAAAAGACCAACCCCAAGAGACCCATGAGCTGGGAGCAACCCTCAGACCCCACCCAGGAGGGAGCTGAGGGTGTCCCCTCAGATGGATCCTGGCTGTGCGTGTGCCCCGGAGGGAAGGAACTCAGGGTGGAGCCCAGGGAAACAATCCCGGCCTCGTAGTGGTGATTAAACTGGACGTTAGATTAGAGCACCGGATCAGGTCAGATTAAACAATGAGGTCAGATGACGGAAAGGAGCCATCTGTGCCTTGTGGAGGGCTGGGGTTGCTCCAGGGATGGAGTGTGACCCGATGTCCCACAGCCTGTGGCTGTCACCGAGGCCACCGCGCCCTTCTGGCTGCAGCACGCAGCTCCCTCCTGCAAGGAATGCTGTGGGAAGCAGGGCTCTGCCTAAATCTAATCAGCTGTTGATAGGAAAATACCCCCCACTGTGGAAGGGGAGGGCCTGTCCGCCATCCCCTTCCCTGTCTCTGCTTCACCTGTCACCTGTGGAAGTCAGGGATGGGAGGAATGATGGAATGAAGCTTCCTTGGCCGCTGGGCTGGAGGGGTGGGAATTCCACCATGGCCAGGGCTTGTAGGAACAGACAGGAGGGGCTTGGGAGGGTCCATCCTCCTGTGTTCACTGTGGCAGTGAGGGGCACAAAGAGTTGCAGAGGTGGGAGAAGCACTATCTTAAGGAACTTTTGCAATTCCAACTGCACTTCTCACCCTTGATTTACACAATGAGATGTTCCTTGAAGCCATGAGGTTTTTTTCCCTCCCCAAGCCCTGAGCTCACAGCCTGGAAAGAGATGCTTGATTTTAGAGAATTTTTGCTACTTCTCCTTCAGCCCTCCTGCATCCCTAGGCTCAACCCTGGTGGACAGTGGGAAGATGCTTCATGGAGCAGGGGGACTCTGCTCTGGATCTCCTTCCAATTAACTCTGCTTGAATTTATTGCTGTGTTTTCCCACCATCCCTGGTCCTTTCCATTTCTTTTAGGTTGGGAAAGATCTTAAAGACCATCAAGTCCAGCCATCAAGACTGCACCACCAGCATGTTCACCATTAAACCATGTCCTCAAGGGCCCCATCCACATCCAGGGATGTCACCATCACCTTCCAGGGATGGTGACACCACCACTTCCCTGGGCAGGCTTTCCCAATCCTTTACAACCCTTTCCATGATTTTTTTTCCCCCAAAATATCTAACCAAAACCTTCCCTGGTGCAACTTGAGGCCATTTCCCCTCATCTTATCTATTGGTAACCAGGTGATACTTGCTGTCCCTCACTTGGTTCTCCAGTGTTTTTGTCCCAGGAAGAACTGCAGGGACTGGACCAAGCTGCCTGAACACAACTGATGTCACTGGAGATGTCCCAGAGCACCTTCAGTGTCCACACAGGAGTGGCAGATGTGGCACTAGACATGGGAGACATGCATCCTTTGAGTGGCACTTTGGTGTCTAGCAGGACTCTGGAGATCTCTGGTGTCACAAAGCATGGCTTAGAAAGTTAATAATCTAAATTATTTATAAAATTGTTCTGATATTAAAATTATTATTTTTAATGACTTTAAAAAAAAATTATTTTCAGGATGGATTTGGGCCACCCCAGGAGGAACTGTGGAGAGAGTGAGAAGCTGTAGATATGGTACAACCGTCATCTTCTTCCCCCACCCTTCCCACGGCCCAACGTTGATTTTTAAATGTTGGTGACAACTTAATTCTTTGTGTCTGCCATTGATAGTTTTTTTATTGTCATTAATCATAACGACCCTTGGCTGCTGGCAAGGGCTGATAGAGTCAGGCTGGAGTTTCCCAGGAAGTATCACAGGGCTTCCAAAAACTCTGAATTAACAAAGACAGCAAAAATGCTTCTCCATGGGGAGGTGGGTGGGGAGGATCAGTCAGGACCTTCCCTTGGTGTCAGCAGAGTTTATCATGAGCTGCCCCCTGCCCCTCTGTCCCTCTGCTCTGTCCCATTTTCTGCAGGGGAACACGTGTGGCTGTTTGCAGCCCTGAGCTCTGTTGCTGTGGGAATTATCGACCCTGAGGTGCTCTGCAAAAAGCCCTAATCTCCTTCCTGCCAAACTTTGTGCTTATCTGCAAACCAAAAAGGCCTTGTTGGGTTCTTGCCTCTTTTTTTTTTTTCCCCCTTCTCCTTTAGGACTTTGGTGATTTATGAGTTTACAGAGTTACAGCTTTTTTCTTTCTTCATTTGCCACCTCCTTTGGCATCAAGTGTGAGCCAGCTCCTCCTTTCAGGAGGAGATCTCTCTTGAGGCCTGTGTCGCTTCAATGTGTCTTTGAGATGATTTGAAGGGGCTTTAGATGTTTCCTAGAGCATCTCCAGAGTCCTTCTCCTCACAGCCTTCATCTGGCCAAGGAGTCAGTATGGGGAAGAGAAAGATGTTGGCTATAAAAGCAGAAAAACAAACAACTCTCCTTTGGTGTTAGGAGATGAAGGAAAATAGAAATCTTGGCTTGCTTGTTGCCCAGAGAAGTTGTGGATTCCCATCCCTGGAAGTGTTCAAGGCAAGGTTGGATGGGGCTTGGAGCATCCTGGGACAGTGGGAGGTGTCCATGCCCATGGCAGGGAGTGGAACTGGATGATCTTTAGGCCCCTTCCAACCCAAACCAGTCTGTGATCCTATAAAAACCATGCAGATGTTTGAGTCTCCACCCTTCAGCAGGCACAGGCACGAGAAGGCAGATCTGGGAATGGCTGCAGTCCACCAGAGAGCAGGATGTGACCCTTCAGGACCCTGTCCCACCACACCAACACCAGCAGCATCCTCCAGATCTCCCTCTTCAGGCAGTGGGAGTGTCTGGGGTATTCCCACACCACTGGTGCCATGGAATCATTAAAGCTGGAAAAAGCCTCTGAGAGCACCAAGCCATTCCCCCTGCCCTGTCCATCCAGACCCTTGTCCAAAATCCCTCTCCAGCTCTCCTGGAGCCCCATTAAGCACTGGAAGGGGCTCTAAGGTCTCCCTGGAACCCTCTCCAGGATAAACAATACCAAATCTCTCAGCCTGTCTGAGAAAGGTGGATGGAATTTTTTCAAGACCATTATTCAGAACTGGGAAAACCCAACCAGCTGGTTGCCCATCCCCTCTGCAGTGCCCTCTACTTTCCAAGGCATCACAAATCAGCAGCTGCTCTATACCTGGCCATCCCTGCCTGCCCCTTATCTTACAAGCCCTGAATGCAGGAGAAAACCCCTGGCCAGGCAGGAGCAGCTCAGACCTCTCAGGTCACTGTGAGCTGAGGGGGAGCTCCAACTCTCAGGGCAGCTTGGTTTGAACTTTGCTGGTGTCTTGTCCAACTCCTGCTCTGCTCTTTCAAAGCACCTGGTGCTGCAGAGGCTCTGAGACACCTTGCATCAAAGCCCTCGTGCTGCTTGCCACCCCTGCAGAAAGAACATTAACCTCTAACCAGCTTTGGGTTGTTTTATCCCCTAAATCAAAGGGGCAGCAGAGAGAGCTGCTATGACAGAGTCCTGTGCCCTCTTTGTCAGAGGACACTTCTGCATTGACCCTCACAGGATTTTCCTGTCATGGCACTGTAGGTTCAAAGCAGTCCTCAGTGGGGCCTCAGACTTGAAGGGACATCATAAAAAAAGGGCAGAAGAATAAAGATATCTAGAAGCTGCTCTGCTGGGCAGGCTGATGAGTTTTCCTTTCTCCACGTCCTTCATGATGGTGATACTGTAACCCTTTAATCTGCTTCAATCTGCTTTTTTTCCCCTATCACTCCAAATTTACCTGCTCTATCCTAACTTGCTGAAGCCTTTCAATGTCATGCAACACCTGTGAGCACACATAGGTCTTAAGTAGAAAGTTTTTCTTAAGTAAGAGGTTTTTTAAATATAGACAAAGGTGCATTGTTTATCTTGACAGGCTGAGAAAAGTGTGGTTGTTGAGGATGGAGAAGAGAGAGGGCTTTGAGGAGACCTCAGTGTGGGCTTCCTGTACTTAAAGGGGGCTTATGGAATGAGGGAGACATTTTGCACAGGCAGATAGTGATAGGACAAGGGGGAATATTTTCAAACAGGACATTTAAAATAAATACTGGGAAAAAATTGTTCCCTGTGAGGATGGTGAGGCCCTGGCACAGGGTGCCCAGAGGAGCTGTGGCTTCCCCTGGATCCCTGGAAGTGTCCAAGGCCAGGCTGGATAGGGCTTGGAGCCCCCTGGGATAGTGGGAGGTGTCCCTGCCCATGGCAGGGGGTGGAATTGGATGATCCTTAAGGTTCCTTCCAACCCAAAGCAATCTGTGATTCCAGAATTCTGTGATCTCAGGCTGGTAAATGTCCTCTCACACAGAGGAAGGGCAGGTAAGGTGGAAATCAGGGTGTCATCTCTCTCATTGGAAGTCCCAGACTGGATCAAAGGGAATGTCAGTATTCAGCTTTCCATCACTCAGCCTTTACTCCCACCCTGGAATTCTCTCCATGTCCTGGTCTCCTCTAGTTGAGCCATGAGGGTGTCAAGTAGGAGAGGTTTTCACATTTCCTTTCATCCTGAACAAACCATTCCTGGGGTGTCCTGAGCTAACCTGCTTTTACCCCATCCCACATTTTCCCTCAGCGTGGTGCCAGGATAAGAGGACGAATTTCTCTGCAATAAACGGCCAATTTTTCCTTTAAGTGTTTATCTTTTTGTGCCAGTTGCCTGATAATTTATTTCTTATTTGTAAAGGTTGGCACCAGAATAAACCACACCCAGTTATCTTTGGGTTTGCAGAGAATGGATGCTCCCCCTTTCCCCCTCCTTCTTGCCAACGAATAAAAAGCACACCATCTTCTGATGCACAAATTGCTCTGTCAGATATAATGATTTTTATCCCAGCTCTTAATTTGCTTAATATGTTAAGGCTGGTGCCAAATTCACTCCTGCTCTGATAGTCAATTGCTCATGTTCAAGGAAAGTGGGTGTAAATTGATAATCTTCCTGATTAACTTGCTGGGACAGTCTGCAGAGCTGAGGCATTGGGGAATCAAGCTCAAGGCTAAAATTTCTGCACAAATTCAACTTCCAGAGGCTGTCAAATGATGCTGTGATAGTTCATCAGGTTGGGCTCTGGTCTTTTTGGCCAATCTGCTGTGTTTGGGTTGTGGCAAGGCCAGGAGGATGCTGAGTGCTCTGCTAGATGAAGGCTCATTCCATGGGAAAACACCATTTCTGCCTGGAGAGGGGAAGGAAGAACTCTTCCAGAGGTTAATCCTGTACACAGAGTCTTAGCATAAAACATCATAAAATTCTTTAAACACACCCCAGGGAGAAATCTGGGACCAGTCCTTAAGGAGTGATCACAGAAACAAGTTCACTTCATGACAGTCACTGCTATTCCTCCTCTCCAGAGATTCTGGCTGCAAGGCTGGCATCCACACCCAGGGCTGCCAGCTTGGAGACAGCAGGGTTTCAACAGTGCTGCAGCCACTGGAAGGAACCACTCTGGCTCTTCCTGCTGCTCTCTGCTCTGGGAAAGCAGGTCCTTTACCTCCACTGGGTTGTGAGTGCACAAATCAAGAAGAGGACACAACCCAGGGCAAAGTATGTGTGTAATTCAGTGCCTTTGGTGGGATGTTCCCTCCCCACGCAGCAGTGACTCCATCAAACAGCAGCTGATGAATCTGCTGCTGCCTCTGGGTTGCAAAAATCAGCTTTTATTTATCTGCTGTACGTGGTGGCTCTTGATGTAAGAGCCAGAAGAATGAGGTTTGTGCCTGTTGGAGATGACTTGGCCAGGAATTGAGTGTTACTCACACAGGACTCATCAGTCACTGCATTTGTTTTAACCCTGTGCTTTCAGTGGTCACAGTCTGAGGTGAGGGAGTACTTTCACCTCTGTCCTTAAGCAATGTTCCTGTAGCTCCAGACATAATTTTAGGAAAACCTGTGATGATTTTTTAAAAATATAGAATAGAAATATATTTCATAGAATAATAGCATCATTTAAGTTGGAAGGCATCCTTTAGATCATCAAGCCCAACTGTTTGTACAACTCTCGTTGAAAATCAGCCAACAGCCGGTGTCACCACACCAATATTATCACCAAGGGACTTCAAACAAATTAAAGAGCCTTTTATCCTGGATTAGGGAAGATTTTTAACACGGGAAGCTGGAAGAGGCTGCCCTCGCGTGGTAGAATTCACAACAGATACCTTTCTAACTTTGCTTTCCCGAGTTTAGGAGATTCCCTGGGAAAAATAAACTCTGGAGGAGCATTCCCCGGGTCACCTCTGCATTCCAGCCAGAGACACTGGGGATTCAAGAGGTGAACGAAGGAATAGCGCCCTCCTAAAGTTAATCTAGGAAAGAAACACTCTGAATTAGTGTTGTTAAATTAAAACCAAAGAAAAACCCAACACACACACAAAAAAACCCCCAACCCCATAACCAAACAAAACCCAAAACGAAAAACCAAAGACCAAACCACAAACAAAATCACCAAATCAGTTTCCCAAAGCAAAGCAAGATCACATCTCAGCAGGTTCCTGTGATGAAGAAACTTGCTCATGTCACAGGTTTGGTTTTTTTCCCAAAGGTATTGAAACTTTTGTGCAACCTCTGCTTTTGCTGTTCCCTTGCTGTGCCCTGCTGTACCCTTGAAAATAGACACGGGGAAAACCTCCAAAAACCACAGAACAATTTGTGTTGGATGGGACCTTAAGGAATCCAGTTCCAGGTTCCTCCCATGGTCAGAGACATCTTCAAAACTCCATCTTGAAGCCTGGCCTTGGACAATTCCAAGGATCCAGGCACAGCCACAGCTTCTGTGGGCAACCTGTGCCAGGGCCTCACCACCTCACAGGGTAGACAATGCTCCTGAAGAGCCTTTGTTTGGAGAGAATTCAGCTCTGTCCCCAGCAGGAAGGTGCCATGGCATCCCCAGGCAGTATTTTTGCTTATCAAGGTGAAAGAGCTTTGTTCCCCTCCTTAGCCCCCCTCTCCTGCCACACTTTCCCCAAGGACATCTTCATGCTTTCTCCCCTCACTTCCAGCTGTGAGATCTCCAGAAGAGCAGGAGGTGCTGTCAGAGGGGAGCAGGGACACAGCTGTAGGAGCAGTGGTGGCAGCCACTCCTGCCTGCAACCCCTGGCTCCTTGTGTGCTGATGGCCATTGTCCTCTCCTCTCCTTGGTGACAATCCTGGATTGGGAAGCTGTAGGGAGGGATCTCAGCTGCTTCTTACACAGCAGCACTCCTGTTCCTTTGCAGACACGCCTGGTGGGGGTAGATGGTATGAAGAAAAAACACAGCTGAGTGCAGGAACCCTTCTGCTGTGGCTGATCCAGCTGAGGTCTTCGTAGGAGGAAAAGGTGTCAGTTCTCCTCTGCAGAAATGAGGAATCAGCCAGGGATGAGCCTCCATCCATTGCACAGCTGAGAGGGTATGAAAGCCCTCAGAAATGGCAGAGCCAGGCCAGGTCTCCCCTGGTTACTTGTAAGAGAAGCAGAACATCTTCATTTCACAGGTGAGGGAAACTGAGGCACAGGGAAAGGATTACCCCACAGTCTGTGAGAAAAACAAACAAGCCCTGAGGAGATTGTTTGAAGATGTAATTATGGATTTTTGACTCTGTTGAGCTCATATTGTTCCTTCCACTGTGCAAAGCTTTATTGCAGAAACATAAGCTGGCAAATTTCCTAAACAACCCAATGTGGCAAAGCCCACCTGAAAGACACTTCAATTTTCCTGGCAATCTGCTCTTAAAAAAAAAAAAAAAAAAATCTTTAAGACACTTTTTAATCATTAAACTAGTTTACATGTGGACCCACAAGCAGCCAGGAGGGTA
This sequence comes from Cettia cetti, assembly GCA_013401135.1. NCBI lineage: Eukaryota > Metazoa > Chordata > Aves > Passeriformes > Sylviidae > Cettia > Cettia cetti. Next base: position 18,426 of record VZUI01025701.1, on the reverse strand, counting down.
CAGCACAGCCTCTCAGTCCCATGGCATCACAGTGACATTAAAAAAGAGCATTGTTGATAATTCAGTCATGGTCTGAGGGAATGGCTGGAGCTGTGCCAGAGGAGGTTTAGGTGGGATATCAGGAAAAGTTTCTGCCCCCAGAGGGTGCTGGGCACTGCCCAGGCTCTACAGGGAATGGGCACAGCCCTGAGGCTGCCAGAGCTCCAGGAACATTTGGACAACACTCCCAGGGGTGCTCAGGGTGGGGTTGTTGGGGTGTCTGTGCAGGGCCAGGAGCTGGGCTGGATGATGTCTGTAGGTCTTCAACTCCGGATATTCTGTGATTTTATTGTTGCAATGCCAGAGTAACTCACCTCATTAAATATCCTGTTCTGTGCAAGGAATTTTTTTTCCTTCCACTTGCCCAGGAGTTGATCCCACCCAGATTAGCACCCTGTGTTCTGGGAGCCCACAGTTCTCATCCCTTATCAAGGGTAAATCCCTCTTTCTCTTTTTACCATCAACATTTTACAAATCATGCCTCTGTCTTCTAAGCTCTTCCTGCGCTTCCAGTGCTCTCCCTGCTAGCTGTGACACTGGAATTAAGAGTTAACACAGACCATCATGGAAAGCTCAGCTTTTCTCTGCTCCGATGCTCCCGGCTCTGGCTGTGTCTCTGTTCCTCAAGTTTGGAAAGAGGGGCGGCATCAAACGGTGCTTGGATGATGCTGAGGTGAGTTCTCCTCTTCTTCCTTGCTCGGAGGTGGCTGGGATTTTGGAAGCCGAGCACTCAGCACTGCGGAGAGCAGCCAGCGGAGGGCAGGAGAAGCCCGTGCATCGCTGCTGGGTGTTCGCGCAGCCTGACTGAGGAGGAGGAGGGAGACACGGGGCAAGGAATAAAGCAGCGCTGCCTTCAGCCTGCCTCCTGCACTGACTGCCCCTGTTTTATATCTCCACAACTCGGGCTGATCCCAAGGAGAGCCTGGAGGGAGGCTGGGGTGGGAGGTGGTGCTGTTGGACACCACAGAGCTGGAAGGATGGAAGAGAAGGAGCGCTGGGGTTTTGCACTGCACGGTCATCGTGGAAAAATGGAATGGTTTGGGTTGGAAGGGACCTTAAAGTTCCTCTCATTCCACCCCCCTGCCATGGGAAGGGACACCTTCCACTGTCCCAGAGTGCTCCAAGCCCTGTCCAGCCTGGCCTTGGACACTTCCAGGGAGCCAGGGGCAGCCACAACTTCTCGGAGCACCCTGTGCCAGGGCCTCCCCACCTCTCAAGCACAACGAGGAGCCCCCAGGAGCCTCAGGAGTCACTCTCCAAAGACTCTGGGATGGAGCAGCCGTGCTCAGGGACTCAGGCTGGAGCTGGGACTATCCCACCCCAGCAACTGGTGGCTAATGATTTCCAGGCAGGCAGATGGAACATGGTATCCTTGAATCTCCTACCCCTGAGGAAGGATGCTGGCCAATAAAATGAGTGAAGTTTTTGTGATGGAAACAACTGTGAGTAGTGGTCCCTCTGTATTCCTTTCCCTTCCAAGATGATGTACAAGAAAGATGCTTAAAATTTGCACTTGTACCCTTAATTTTAAACCTGAGTCTTAAAGGGTGTTGTGTTTTTATCAGTATCTTTCTCTCAGGTTAATCTTTGATCTTCAAAACTGCTTTACAAAGCCACATTTTCCTTCAGCTTTGTTCCAGAAAGTTTGCAGGACTCTCACAGTTACTTCCTGTGAGTATTTTCACCTTAGCAGGAAGGAATAGAATTTTGACCAAAAATTGGTCTTTCTCCCAAATCTGATGCTGGGACTTGTGTTAACTAAGAAATCAACTCAAATGAAAGGGGTTTAAATAATTTTGCCCCTTTTTGTGATGACTGTTCAGGATTCCTCTTCTGCACTCTTGCAAAAGTCTGTTCTATCGGAAATATATTTTCAGTGCTTCAACCAGCATCCATCTTCTCTAATTTTACTCATCTAAAAGTTAAGCAGCCAAATTTTAACTGATTACAAAATTTCCTTCCGAGGGTGGATTGAATTTTGCATTGACTGGGACACATCACCCCTTCCATTACATTGAAATGTTGAAATGATGTTTGATATTGGCTGCAGAAAAAAAAGAAACAAAACCTCCTCACAATTGTGATATCTCTATATTAGAAAACTGGTTATGTAGGAAGAACTCATTTTGGGTTTGAATCAAATACAAAGGGAAACTGCAATCCTAATATAACCATAGCAACGCAATAATATGTGCTTGAAATGATCTCTGTGGTCAAAAAGAGCAGAATATCTGAATGCCTCAGCTAGAAGGGCTAGGAAAAGAGTATGGAAAAAAATAAAATTTGAAGAAGGATGTTTAAAGAGAGGTGGCTGGCTGTTGGGAACTTTCTGGGGTGATGTTTCTGAATGCCCCAAGGATAAAACCTTGATGGGAAATAACCCCACATGTTTTAAGCCTGGATTTCAACAGAGATTTTCTGTGGTGAATTGAAGTGTGATTGGCCTGAGTTTGAACAAGAAGTGCTGATCAGTTCCTTTAAATGTTTCCTTGTGTCTGATGGACATCAACTTTTGGCCTTTCCTCAGCACTCAGAGTGGGAAGCCTCCCCACATTCTACAGCAGAGGGGGTTTTGCCCCAAACCATAGAAACAGAGGATCACAGAATGGTTTGGGTTGGGAGGAACCTTAAGGATCATCTCATTCCACCCTCCTTCCATGGAAAAGGACATCTTCCACTGTCCCAGGGCACTCCAAGCCCTGTCTAACCTGGCCTTGGACACTTCCAGGGATCCAGGGGCAACCACAGCTTCTCCCCACCCTCCCAGGGAAGTATTTCTTCCTGATATCCAATCTCAATCTACCCTCTATATCTCTAAAATCTCTTTGGTTTTGCTCACCAACACCAGAGTTTCAAGGTACACCCCACCAGGGCTCTGCCCAAACCATCTCAGGAGCAGCACGTGGAAGTGCAGCAGGTAGCACTTGTTAACACAGACCCAAACACCTTTGAAAAATACCCAAAGCAGAGCTGTTTGCCACCACTTCATGCATGTCTTGCACCCAGCCTGCATCCCCTGGTGATGCACAGACAGAGGAAAGGACATCTGTACCTCCTGACTGTGCTTGATTAGTTAAACCACCTCTAGGAAATAATTTGCCTTCTCTGTTAGTACAACACAGCCAATTTTCTTCTCCTTGCCCCAGGGAGGCAGCAACAATGTCTGTCAGTGCTACAAGGCTGGTGCCCAGACCTGGAAATCCTGTGCTTCAGTAAAGGATTCAGCCTAATCACTGCAGAATGGTGTAAAAAGCCACAGCATTCCTCTCTGTCAGTCCCTTAGAGGGTGCAGGGGGTGATTTCTTAGAGCAGAGAGCTTGATCATTCAGCAAGCGAAGGATCCATGCATCTGTGGAAAATCATTTGTGTTTAAGACTAGGGAAATTACACTTTTAAAACATTGTACTGATGGAGGGCGGAGGAGAAAGAGATAATAGGGACCAGGTGGGTCATCCTCTAAGGAAAGAAAACCTTGATATCTCTTTTTCACAGACCCTCTTGTCCCAACCCAGGCTCTGGATTTAACACCAGGATGCTCAAGGCAAAGCCACGGGGATGTGGGAGGTCAGAGAGCAAGGTCAGAATATGGGTTGGGGTTTGAGGGCAGAGCCTGCAGGCAGAGGGCAAACTGCTCAGATTAGAAACAAAGGCAGATTTTTTTTTTTCCTTCTTAGGGTTCACTTAAAAAAATTGAATTAAAAAGAGAAATGGAAGAACAAAAGAGCGAGGAAAGAACGCCTGAAATGCAACATGCAAGCCTGCCTCTGTTTAGGGCCTGGCTAGAGATGAAACCTGAATGTTTCTGAATTAGAATAAAAACAACAAAGTGAAGGACATTGTGTTTTGATGGGTTTCATTTTATCCTTTGATAATTTTTCATTTGTATCCCGCAATGGCATTTCATTTGGGTCTCTGCCTGACTGCACATTTTATTCTGGAGCTTGATTTCACTCTATTACTGCATACATCAGTGGCTCCCTAGATTCAGTAACTTGGTCCTGCTCCTTAGCAAATAGACATGTCTGTGCTGTGCTTTGCTGTAGATACTTTTACAAGCCATTTCCCCATTGTGCAGGCTCATAAATATTCTTCTGGCATGGCCTTTTCTTCTGTGGGAAAAAAAAAAAAAAGCAGTGAAACTGAGAGTCAGTAAAAACTAACCAATTTGTCAGTGGCATCTTTGGACAATTAAGAAACCTTGTGTCTCTCCTTGGTTTTTTTCTATACTTCAAAGAATAGAGAAATACAGAAGTGTGAGGAAATGCACCTGCTGCTCATTTAACTTAATTAAAATCCAGGAATAAGGGAAAAATGCAGACAAATTGGAGGCTTTTAACACTGGATCTTCTAAAAACAATCAACAACTGATATTAGGAATAGCTGGGAATAACAGAGGCATAGAGGGTCTTGGCTTATAGCAGAGGGGAGGGTTGGATAATCTCCAAGTCCCTTTAAACTCTGTTTGCTGATCCCATTTGATGCTGAGATTTGGAGAGAAGCTGTGTCAGAACACGAGTTTGGTGCTCTATGTCTCAGTCAACCCACCAGGAAAATAAAAATGCTCATTCTTCGTGACACAGGCAGTTAGTCAGGGTTCAAAACCCTGTGCCCTCCTCCTGAGAGGAGATGCTGAAGTGGGTGTGTTGAGCACAGCACTGGTTGTGCAGTGAGTGTGCATGGGAAGAGGTGAAGATTTGCAAATGATTTCTGTTCTCCTGGGTTTCCCTTTCTCTCTAACACTGCCATCAGGATTCAGAAATATCTCTGCACCCAGCTCCTGGGCCTCAGTACAAGAAGGATTTGGACCTGTCAGAACAACTTCAGAGGAAACCACTAAATTGATCACAGGGCTGGGAAAACTTTGTTATAAACAGGCTGAGACACTTGGAGATTTCAAGCTGGAGAAGAGAAGGCTCCAGGGAGAACTTAGAGCCTCTTCCAGTACCTAAAGGGGCTCCAGGAGAGCTGAGGACAGACGTTGGACAAGGGACAGGACAACAGGGAATGGCTTTAAACTGACAGGAGGTAGGTTTGGGTTAGGTATTGAGTAGAAATTCTTCCCTGTGAGGGTGGTGAGGGTGGTACAGGGCACCCAGAGAAGCTGTGGCTGCCCCTGGATCTCTGGAAGTGTCCAAGACCAGGTTGGACAGGGCTTGGAGCACCCTGGGATAGTGGAAGGTGTCCCTGCCCATGGCAGGGGGTTGGAACTGGATGGCTTTTAAGGTCCATCCAACCCAAAGTGTTCTGTGGTTCTTGGTCTTCAGCTTCTCTGGCCTTTCCTGTCATACAGAGAACAGAGGCTGTAGATCCATCAACAATCTCCAAGGCCCAGCCCAAGAGAGATGCCATCCTGGGGCCCAGCATGCTGCAAATTCCACTTTTGAGGGATGTGGAGGGCTGTGAATCTCCTGGGGACCTTTCTCTGCACAGTGGGGTTTCTGCTGTGTCACAGCTTTGAAAGCCAAGGAGGGAGAAAATGTTCCTGGGAGAGGAGCAGAGCAGATAAATAACACTTGGAAAAGAGCTGTCCCTCCCAGCTAAGGCAAACATTCCCTTCACCATGTCCTACAGTGTTTGGCCTCCCCAAAGGTGAAAATATCTCCAGGAGCAGCTGCTTCCAGCATTTCCCTCTGAAAACAGTCAAATATCCAAGAGACTGGGGAGCTTTTCCCAGTCTTCTAATATTTTAACTCCACAGTCCTGTCCATTCGCTTGTTAATGTCTTTCATGTTTTCCTAAATAATCCCATTTCCTCTGTCCAGCCCACACCCATCTCATGCTCAGCTGAAGTTCCCTTGGTCGTTTCCACTTAGCCAAAATTTTTTGGTTCTGCAGGGATAGAAAGCTGACACAAAGTCAGGATTTGTAGCTTCAAATTCTCTCCCTTTTCTACCAAAAACAGATCCCTGCTGAATCTTTCCTTGAGCTCACAATTTCTGTTTCAGACTTGAAGAACAGAGTCTGTGCTCTAAATCTTTTTGACACCACATAGTTTTGTGCTCCCTCAGAAAAGAGCCCCTCCTACAAATAGTTCTACCACCCAAGTTACAAACAGTGTGATCACAATGCCAAAAAGTGAAATTTCTTTTGGCTAAAATTATAAAGAATGGTGGGTTTGGGGCCAGGGAATGGTGTTTTATGCTCTTGTAGTTCATGCTGCTCGTTGTGGCTGTGATTTGCAGCCTGTTGATGGACACCTGGGGTTGTACTCTCCCCAGAAAAGGCAAGCTGTGCCCCAAAGATGTGACCTTCTAAATTGAGCAGCCAGACTGGAAAAAGGGGAGTAATTTACCCATTTTGTATAAATGAATCCCCTGGAGTTCTGTAATTAATAGATGCAAAATACACAGTGAGGCTGTAGCCAGGTGAGGATCTGAGCCCAGTTCTCTGCCCAGCAATCACAATCCCTTCCTTCCTCTGCCCACAGTGCATTAAGAAAAGGTCTCTGTGACCTAAAAAGATCTTTCAGTGACTCACTTTTCAATCTTTCAGCCTCCTCTTGGAAGGGAGGAGGGATGGGGAGAGAGGCAGAGCTTTGGTTATTGTTGTTTTCCATCTTTTTAATTTGCAGCTACATTGCTTGTTAGTCTAAAAGCAAATTGAGACAAGGCTGAAGTAACCATCTCAGCAATAAAAGCTCTCTGCTGAGACAGACCAAGCACTCCAGGAAAGTGCAGGCAAGAGGGAAAAAAAAATTGGCTGCTGGAGCTAAACAGCTGCTCAGGTTGATTTTTAAAGGCAGTTGAACCTCATGCCCTGCAGGGGACACCCCTTGATGTCCCCTCCCCATTTTTCCCACCTACATTTAGAGCCCCTTTCCTGCTCTGGGACACAGCTGGGGGAGCAGATCCATGTTGTACTAACAGGGATATTTTGCCAGGAGTTTTGTAAGGTGGGAAGAGGGTGCTGGGCTGCTGTGATTAAAGAAGTCCTGATGCTTCCAGGCAGGAAAATTCCTTGTCATGGGGCCTGAGGAAATGTCTTGGCCAGGAATCTCTTTCGTGGCAGGGAACCTCAAGCCTCATGTGTGGGAGGGAAGGAACCAAGGGTCACACTGGGATTTTGGTGGGAGCAGGCACTCAGCAGGATTTCTGGCTAAAGGAGTGCATCATCCTCTCCTCTGGAACCCCAAAACTATCAATTCTCAATAACTTCACCTTTACCTACATAAATATTGAAATTTCCAGCCTTTCACCCTAGCTTGAAGGGGTCTATGGAATGCAGGGAGAGGGAGTTTGTATAATGGGCAGACAGTGATAGGACAAGGGGCAATGGTTTTAAACTGAAAGAAGGCAGGTTTCAGTTAGATATTAGGAATAAATTCTTTAGTCAGTGGGTGGTGAAACACTGTCACAGGTTGCTCAGAGAAGCTGTGGCTGCTCCTGCATTCCTGGAAGTGTCCAAGACCAGGTTGGACAGGGCTTGGAGCACACTGGGATAGTGGAAGGTGTCCCTGCCCATGGCAAGGGCTTGGAGCATGATTATCTTTAAGATCCCTTCCAACCCAACCCATTCTGGGATTCTATAACCACAAGAGTAAAAACTTGAAGAGAAATCTAAAAAAAAATAAAAATCTGAAAGTCTGAAAATATTCACATAACTCCAGAAACAGAAAGCTGCAAGAGTCATCAGCCATCAGACTGGTGGCTTTGTCTTTAAGCTCAAGTGCCTCAGGAAATGTGACCCCAGACATGATTCTCTGGTAGAAGCCAGGGTGGTGCTTTACTTGGAGGTTTCCATAGGTAAATATGGAGTATTAACATGAGAATTTGAGAAAAAGTCCTCCTGAATCAATTCAGAGCTCAGCAGGGAATGTTCACTTCCCTGCAGAGCCAGGGGATGGGTCCAGCCCCATTTCTGTGCTGGGGCCAGGATCTGCTCTTTGGTTTGAGGCTTTTCCTCAGCAGCTGCCTCCTGAACGGGGTGGAACGTCATTAATGCACGTGAGCTTTTCCAGACTTATCTGTACTGAACCTCTCAAGGCTCCCTCACTAAACCCTTCCTGTCTAATGAAGAAATTGGATTAATAGGCAAACAGCAAATCAGTGTGCTTAATTGATGTTCCCAGGTAAATCAGCACAGGTAGTGCTTATGTTTAAGGGCTGTTCCTGAAGGAAAAGCAGAACTGAATTAAGTCCTTTTTTCTGCTTTCTTATGATGTGAAAGGTTATGATTTGCTCCCCATTTGATTTTTGCATTAGGAAAAATTTTGGTCTCTCCTGTCTTGTTTGTATGTGCCTCACACTCCTGAAAGGTACCACAGGTGACCAGAAAACTGATGGGGCTGCAATATTGAACACTGAGAAGTGTGAAGGGACTAATATTTAGGGATAGTGAATTTTTTTCCTAGCCCTGGTTTAATTTGCACTCTTCATTTACCTGCATGCAGCTGAAATACCTGTGGGATGCTTGAGAGGAAAAGCACTTTTGCTGCAAACCAAACATCCTGGCTCCTTGTTAAGGGCTGTGCAGGAACCAGGAGCTTCTGCCTTTGAACATTCCCCCAGTGAAGGAAAATCTTCAGAACATTCCCCCAAGGAGGGAAAAATCTTCACGCCACCCTGCTCTTCCTCAGGAATAAAAAAGCAAGGAAAAGAATTCACATCTATTGAAACAATGCTGTTAAAGGCAGAAACAATTATTCCAGGCTTTTCTGATTCCCTTTCCAGCTCCCTGTCACAGGCAGAGCACTGCTGTTGCTGTTCCAGAGGCCTCTTAAACCAGGGGAATTCAGGATGTGTTGGTTTTCCAGAGACTCTGGATTCCACTGCAGTAGCTGCTCCCTGTGATCCACCACAAACTGTCCCCAGAGAGGGGGACAATGATGGACAGGAGGGGACAGGGGAGAAGAGAATGGCCTGGAGGAACTGGTTTGGGAGCTGAGATCAGAGAGAGTACAGCAAGGATGGGAAGGTCTGGGGAGCTCTTCCTCGCAGGGATTCCTCCCTCCACAAGAACAGGGCAAAACTGTTTGGAGAAACTCTGGGACAGTGGAAATGTCTCCCTAGAGGTTTGTTCTGGATGGTGGGACAGCCTCTGCTGCTCCTTGAGGAGTTTAATCCAGGTCAGGATGGTTCACAGCCTGTGTTAGGAGGACAACAGACAAAGATTATGCACAGGCAAAAAAACCTTCCTGCATCCTTCGGACTTAGAGCAAGGCTTTTCTTGCTTTTTCTTTCCCCCAGGAGTGAAGTGAAAGGAGTGCCTGCTCCGGGGAGTTATTGTGAAGTTTTCTCAGTTGTCCTGGAGCCTCTGTTCCCTGCGAACACCCCTCGCCTCTGGGCTCACGATGGCAGCAAAGCGCTGTGGCAGAGCTGGCTTCCCCCACCCAGAAATTCAGCCTCCGCCTGGAACATCCTGGCCCTTCCCTAGGGCTGGAAACACTCAGAGGGCAGCTGAACCTGTCCTACACCCCGGGGTGAGGAGAAAGCCAGGCTGGACACGAGCTGAGACCTTGCCCCAAGGCAAGTCTCCATCAAAAGGAGCTTTTTGCAGCTGAATTCTCCCCTTTTTCAGGATGGACCCAAGGGGTTCCTGTTGCTTGGTTCCTGCTTTTTCCCAGCTGCTAAGCTAAGGCAGTGCTGGCTTTGTGTGGAGCAGACCTTGGAGAAATGTCACTTTTGGGAGCTTCACAGTGAAGGGACGTGGGTGTCTGTGCCCGAGCCCCTGCTCCACCTTGGCTTTGGTGAGGAGGGAAGGTGGGTGCTTGGTCCAGCAGGAGAGGGCAGCAACACCCTCTGTGTTTGGTGTAACTGCATTTTGTGCCCACTTTGGCACAGGTGCCCCAAGGTTTGTGCCTTGCAGAGCCCGTGTGTCCCTCGCTGCTCTCTCTTGGGCAGCAGCTCTGGGCCAGACCACACAGAACATCTCCTGCCACCATCGAGCACCTTCCTCCCCATCCTCCTGCACCTTCCTCCACTTCCTCCCAGCCTTGGCAGGAGCACAAGCATGGTGGGGAAGCAGGAGACTTGTTTTCTGGTCCTGCAGTTACCATTAGCTTTTTACCTGGCCATGCACGGGCTATAAAACCTTTCCCAGTGTGACCTGGGAGGGCTGTGAGCTCCCTCTGGGAGCTGGGATTGGAGTTTGGGAAGTGCTCAGGATTTTGCACAAGGCAGGAGGGGCTGCGTGAGGACTCCAGGCAGCACTGGGACAGAACAACAATAAATAATTTTTTTAAAGTATCAACAGATTTACTTCCTTCTGACCTGGTGTGGATGCTTACCTGGACTTGTGCTGGAGCAATTCAAGACATTAATCTGCCAGAAACCCGATGTTTTTTCAGTTGGGTTTGGTTTACTCCTCTTTAGAGAGCTGGACTGTCACACTGAGGTGTTGTCCAAGAGCCAGAGTGTCACCAAGGATGGTCTGAGTGAGGAAGGGGCAAGGTCAGAGGATTTTTAGACCAGTCCTCCTGGTGTAGTGAAGCCACACTTTCACAGGGACAGGATACTGCTGCCTGGGGTCAGATCCAAAGATTTGCTCGTCTTTGGATGCTAAATTGCAAAGACAACCCCACAAGTGAGCTGGTTGGTGGGAAGCCAGCCCTTCCCCTAGAAATAATGGTGTCACAAGCCACCAGTGACCTCCCATGCACCAGACTTCTCCCCCAAAAGTCATGCAGAGGTTTCCCAACTCCTCCTTGTGAAGGAGCCTTAAATCCCAGCCAGCAGTTCTCACAAACTTCCCATTGGTTTCCGGCAGCTCACGAATGTAGCAAGTGGCACGGAGTTGATACTGCAGATCCATAATTAATGCTTTGTGATCCCAGATCTGAAGGCCCTTTCACAGACAGAGGGACTGTTAAACTGCCCCTGAAGATGAGGGATAGAGTCGTGGAAGGGATTAACAGCCAAGCCAGTAATGAGCTCAGAAAAAAAACCCACAAGCATGGGAGATGAAAAAAAAGTAATCTGTGAGTGAAAAACATCCATTTATGAAGAGCTCTTTTGCAGAAGGCGAGTGCTTCTGAAGCCACCTAAAGTGCAGATATTCTCCTTGCCTCTGGAAGCCTGAGTCAGACAGTTTGGAGCCTAGAATTCCCAGGATGTTGTTCAGGCAGACCTGGAAGGAGCTTTGGGGGCTGATGTGCTCTGTGCAGACGGCACAGCAGTGACACAGCTCTCCAGGCTGCGGGTTCCATCCCTGGAATCCTCTTTTTAAGAATGTCCCAGTGTTTTTTCTTATTTTTTTTTCCTTTTCACAGTTGCTTGGGTGGCTTTGACTGGACAGTGTGGGAAGAGAGAAAAAGGAACTGGTGCAAGGAGCTGAGTGAGGATCCAGCACTTGGAGCAGCAGGAAGGGTCCTTACCCAACCCCTTCATCCCAAAAAATCCATGTCCATCAGGGAACCTGTTCATTGGGAATGTCTGTCTAGAAGAGATTTTCCCTGTTTCATCCTGTTCTGTTCTAAAATGCTGCACCCAGAGCCCACCCTGTGGTGTTGGCACCCACTCTGAACTCACCCACTGTGGAGATGGTGACATTCAAGTGGCAGATGGGTCATTTAAGGTGTCCTCTCCTCACCAAAGAGCAATAGAGCTTGGTAATTTCAGGCTTGGTGACGGATATTCACTAGAACTTAAAAAAAAAAAAAAAATATATATATATATAAAATAATTATAATTATATAAAAATATTTATGGGAAAGAATTCCAATATTTTCATATGGGCTGTGGAAAAAAAAAAAAAGAAAACCAGGTAGTGGATAGGTTTTGAGGCCAGATGCAGGCAGTATCCCATTTAGGAATATTGTCTGTCTACACATCTTGAAAAGGAGGGATTTATATCAGCTGGAACCAATAGGTAGATAAAGAGCCCACTTCAACAGGAAAAAGAAGCCATTATCCATTGCATAGTTAGCTTATGAGAATGAAAAAAGAGCATTTGGAGAAAATATCTGCCCATTAAACATGGAGTTAAGAGCTTGGCTTAGGCTCAGAAGGGAAAAAAAAGGCTTTTGATTAACCCATAAAGCCAATGGTGATGTTGAGATTATTCAGCGTTTATTGCCTTTATGAAGAGGGGGGAAAAAAAGGAAAAAATGATAACAAAAAAAAAAAAAACCCAAAAGGAAAGAAAAGCCAGTCTGTTCTACATTTGTTGGGACTGCAGTAGATTGCTCTTGCCAGGGTAATAAACAGTAGCTTGGATGCATCACGTGAGGCTGGTTATGAAGATGAAAACACGCAGCTCTTTGGGTTTTAAAATGCTTGGAGGCATTTCAGCTTACAGTTCCCCCTGCTGATGCCTCCGTGGAGGGAAGATTGACTGCACTGGCCTTGCTTGTGGTTACTTAATCTGGGTGCAATTCCTCTACTTGATGGATCAATGCGAGGCCTTCAGCTTGGTTATGACATTTAGATGGACCCATCAGGAAAATTCAGGAGGAGAGTGATCCCAGGGCTCCCTGCCCATGGGGAAAGGTGGGAGGATGAGGAATGTTCCATCCATTGAGGTGGGGGCATGGCAGCACCTCTCAATCTGCAGAAGAGCAGCTTAGAGGGAAAGGAACATGGTCTTTTCCATGGGATAAGTCAGGAAGCTCTACAGCTCTACAGCAAAATCAGGGAATGCTCAAAGAGTGACCTGTGAGTCATTTCCTAAGGGGACACTGGAGATGGTCTGGGAGGGACTGGAGGAGTCTCAAAGGGATGCCTTGGGAAGGCTGACCTGAAACAGAGACTGGACAGAGCTAAAGAATAAAGTAGGGATTTATTGAAAGGCCTCTAGGATACACCTTGGGCAGGACAGGGCCTGACCAGGGCTACACCCAAAATGATCACAAAATGGACTGCCAGTCATGAGGTATCACACTTTTATAAGTTCTTTACACTTTTATAAGTTTTGGTTCATTTGCATATTGGGGTTTACGTGTTCAATTACAGCTTCAGGTTGTGAGGTCCCATCCTTCTTGTTCCTCCCTTCAGCCACCCTTGTTTGTGCTTTTAGGGTGAAAGTTGTCCTTGGTCTCCAGCAAGAAAAGGATTTGTTTTGTGTCCCTGCTCTGTGCAGAGCTGAGTGACACTGACTGTGAGGCTCAGAACTGCACCCTGGGCAGCACAAAACCTGAAAACATGAAAGCTCAAACTTAAGGCATCAGCAGATTGGAGGCACATCAGTCTGGAAGTGCCCAGGCTTGGCACTGCATGGCAACACAGCTCAAGGTTCCTCCGAGACTTCACTACCAAAATCAAAGCTGTGGATAGCATAAACTGTGGAAATTCTTGCCTTTAAATGGACTAATGAACTGGATACAGCACTGCCCAGGCCTCTCTTACAGCAAAGCAATGTTGCTGCTTCCTGAAGAGTGAGCATAGACAAACGCAAGTGAGAAATAGAGGTAATTTTCTAAATTTTGAGATTAACTACTGGAATAACCTGTGAAAGGAGCCACTGCATTCCTCTCCCCAAAGGAATGGTGGATGGTCCCCTAGTCAAAATTGGAAGTAAGTTTTGGAAAGATCAGCATGGTTTATACAACAAGCACTGGCTGATTTCCTGCCATGGGCATTGCAAGAGCTCAGAGTTATCTGAGAGGTCCTTTTTAGCCTTGAGCTATTCCCTGTTCCACTGAGTCTATCAGCTCTGGTGTCCCCTCAGCCCGGGGCTCTCTTCATTTTGAAGACATCAGTCAGACAGACCTGGACTCTGGCCATGCCCTCTTTGCAGGCAGGACTTGACACCCATAAAAGTCAGAGTCTCTTACAAAGAAGGATTCCCTTCTCTGGTCCTGACAGCTGAAAACCCACCAGGTTTCACCCCAAGTTCCCTCATTTCAGCATTTTTTTAGTCTCATTCTGCAAATGCATTAAGACTCCTCTGAAGTAACTGTGAGCATCATATCAGGCCCCAGTAGGGTCTTAATTAGGAACCAGGACAGATTAAAGGAGAAACAATCACTGCAGAAATCCAGTTTGGCTTTGCTGACTCATAGGAAAGAGGGAAGAAAATGGCCCAGGTGGTTTTTTTGTTTGTTTGTTTGGGGTTTTTTGGTGGCTTTTGTTTGTTTGTTTGGTTCGTTTTTTGCTTTGCTTAATTTTGTTTTCCACCTGATAATTCCCCAAGAGAAGATCCTGGCTGTTTTTCCCAAGGCTCCACAATACGTGCACCCCTGGGTGTTTTGGAGGTCCATGTTGCTCCTGAATGCTGCACATTATTTCCATAGGAAAATTCTCACAAGAGACCATTAAAAATGGTGTCCCACTGCTCAGCTCAGTCCTCCTGGCTCCCCACAGGAGATATTTGAGTTGGACAAGACCTCTGAGGTCAACAAGCCCAACCATTCCCCCAGCTCTGCCAAGGCCACCACTGCCCCATGTCCCCAAGTGCCGCATCCACGTGGCTTTAAAACCCCTCCAGGGATAGGAACTCCACCACCTTGGGCAGCTGTGGCAGGGCTGGACAACCCTTTCAGTGAACAAAGTTTTCTGAATATTCTGTCTAAACTTCCTCACAGCTTTAGGCCATTTTCTCAGTTATGGTTGGTCTTAGAAGGCTTTTCCAACCTTAATGATTTTATTCCTCTATTCCTGTCCCTTTCGAGCAGAGCCCAAATCCCCCTGGCTGTCCCCTCCTGGCAGGGAGTTGTGCAGAGCCACAAGGTCCCTCCTGAGCCTCCTCTTCTCCAGGCTGAGCCCCTTCCCAGCTCCCTCAGCCCCTCCTGGGGCTCCAGACCCTTCCCCAGCTCTGTTCCTTTCACTGGACACTCTCCAGCCCTTCAACATCTCTCTTGTCATGAGGGCCCAAAACTGAACTCAGAATTTGACGTGGGGCCATGATGCTCTCTGTCTTGAGCATTTGAGAGCCTCCATTTAGTGGTGAATGACCAGTGGGGAGTGGGACTGACCCACAATCCTGCAGCCACCCTCAAATCATCATCCAGCAGCCCGTGGGGAGGAACTCACCACCCTTTAGTGAGCAGTCAGGACCTGCAGGCAGATTGCAGCAGACCCTGCTGTTCCCAGCATGACTCCAGTCCCAAACCTCTGCTCAGGGTGCAGGGATTTCAGCCTTGACCTCCTGGGCTGGGTCCTGCATCCCACTCCCTCTGCCCACCAGCCTCTCTCTAATCTCTGCCTGCCTTCCCAGTGGCTCCCTGCAGCCATCAGCAGAAGCAGGGGCTGTGTGTGCTGCCAGGATAATTAGAGTGCTGCAGGGTGCTTAGTATGCAGGCAACGGCTGTGCTATTGCTGGGGAAAGGAAAAAAAAAATAGAAAGAAAAGAAGAAAAAGACAAGGGAAAAAAAGAAACAACTGAAAAAAAGAGGCCCATTTGTCCAAGATAAAGAAAAACACTTTTTACCACTTGTTCCTCTGCTTCCCCAGGAAAGCCAAACCTCTGCACTGAGGCACTTCTGGCTGCCATGGGAGGGTGTCTGTGCAAGGATTACCAGGCTTTTTTTTTTTGCCCCAAAACATGGCAATGCTTTCTGCTGATGGCTGCACAGGTAGTGGCTCTGTCCAGAGGAGACAGGAGGCTCTGTCCTCTGTCAGGAGGAGACTCCTGCCATGGAGAAGCCTGAGATGGAGCAGGGGGGGCAGGTTCTGTGCTCCCTTCGACAGCAAGGCGTCTGATGGAGCTGAGACCTTCCAGGTTTGTGTGTTTAGGGCCAGTTGTGCGGTGCAGATGTGGTGCCCTCTTGGTGTCCTTCATCTTTCACATGATGGGGACCAGCTCAGACGTCCCCGGTGTGGGAAGAAGAACTGGAGCAGAACCCAGACACAGCCCCAGGGATGCATGAGGGAGCATCTTCTACAAAGGACCTCGATCTTCTTCAGGAATTAACAAGGGAAATCTCCTGTGGTTCAGTCTGCTCTGTGATGAGAGGGGAGGAAGCAGGAGAGGCCACTCATCCAGCAGCATTTCCACAGCAGATGGCAAGCAGGAGGCTGGAAGCTGTGTGTTTGCTGTGTTTGGGAGTGAAACAGAGACCTGATGCTTGGCCAGCACAGAGCAATTACCTCCTGCCTGCCACCAACCTTCAGTCTGCAATGCCCAAGGTCCTCCCCTGTCCCCATCAGGCATTCCACCATAAATCCTGCAGCTTTCCACTAGAACTGGTGGCTTTTCAGGTGGAGGTGGAAGGGTTAAACTTCTTCCTTCATCTAAACCACATGCACAAGGCAGTAACTGTCACAGCAGAGATTGCAGCAACACCTCAGAGTCTCAGGCATTACTGGAGCCCAGCACCTGGCCCACAAAGGCAGCAGGGAGCATCAGCCACTGGTAAATTCCACGTGGAAACAAGGGGAGAGAATGGAAAAAGGGACGTTCTCCTTTGTGTTTCCCATGGAAGGAGCTGAGGGTCAGAGGGGATCAGTGCCATGGCCTGTGAGCTGGCTGTGGGATCTCAGGGTTCCTTGTTAGCATCAAGAAACCAGAGCTTCCAGACAACACAGGCTGGGAAAAGACCTTATCCCACCTCCCTGTACCCTGCACCCAGCAGAGCTGTACCCAAACAACCTCCTGTCCCTGTTTCTGTGCTGAAAACGTTGCTATTCAGGATCTTTTGACATTTTGGGTAGCTCTACATTTTTGTGGCCATCCACCAGACCAGGCAGAGCAGCTGGCCAGTGTCCAGAAATCCCAAGGAATGTCACTGTCACTGCATGGGATTGCCTGTACCCGTGAGATCTATCGAATTGGTGTCTGTGCAGAGGTGAGCAGGCAGGATAACCTGCTCAGTACAATAGATGATGCTGCTTTCCCTCCCCAGGAGCCTCCTCCCACAGCCTGGGTGTGAAGACAATTTTCCTCATGTCAGCAACCCTTGCTGGAAATTAAGCAAACTAAGCAACTTGGATTTCTTGGAGAGCTCCAGGGACAAATGAAAGGAATTGTCCTCCTATCTGCATGAAGTGCAGAAATACTGAATGTTCTCCTTTGTACCTCCCAAAATGAATTTGCTTTCAACCTCTGTGTGTTCTCCATTCGTGTCCCTAATTCTCTGTCCCAAATTTCTGCCTATCCCGTCATTTCCCTTTTTCAGTCATATCCAATTCTCTTTCATAAGTTCAGCCACTTGCACCTGCAACGAGGGGCAAAAATTCAGTGAGCTGTTTTCCTGGAAGAGGAAAGGACATACTCAGGACCACTCCTGCACTGCTGGTGATTTTGCCTCTTGAATTTCAGCCCTTATCTCACTGAGCAGAATTCAAAGCAGGTAAGTGTGAGGGAGGGAAATGCCTTTTCCCAAATAAACTGTTTTTTCTTCAACCAAACATCTTCAAGTGTCTGGAAAGGTTGACTCTGAATCCAGCCAGACTGTAGATGGAGCACTGGGCAGGATGTGTTTCAGAATTAGAGATGGATGATGCAAACAGCTCTCTCTCTTGCACATTTACTGATACCTGATATCCTGAGGCAAAAATTTCTTCTGATGGACCAGAAACTTTGTGAAAAAAATGCCCTTGGCTTCAGTTGTGATGGTCTGTTTTTTTCACTGGGAGCCTCTCAGCCCTCTCATGATGGGGTCAAATTAATTTCAGTCCAACCCAGCAGACAAACCATTAGAAACCCTCAGGTGTTTCTTTCCTCCACTGCAGAGCCCTGTGCTGCACAACCCAAACCAGTTCAATCCCTAGACCTTCTCTCTATGAAGCTGTAGCTGAGTTTTAACCTGTTTCCAGCAGTTTGCCTCAGTTTTGTTTTCCTCACAACAAGATTTTGCTTTGGGCTCTAGGCTTGCTGTCCAGGAGTCCTTGATCTTGGAGCAGCAGAAAACTTCCCAATGCAATAACACCTCCAGACCCATCATAAACATCCCCTTAACAGCAACCAGCTGTTCCTAGGCTTTGATGCAGAAATTGGCTTCATTCATGTTGGCTGTTGAGGGATTGATTTTGGGTGTCTGGCTCTGTCCCAGAGAGGGGCAGGTTAACCCCTTCTCTGTGGAGACTCCCAAGGCCCCTGCCACAGGATGGTGGGAGGCATTGGAAAGGAGCAGGGTTGTTTTCCATGGCAAGGGGGTACTGATGCCTTAAGCCTTTAGCTTTTCTATTTTTCAGATCCTGCACTGCGTTAGTGTGTAACTCTGAACTCTGTGTAGAGGGTTTGTGAGCTCCCTGCACAGTTTGGTCAGACAGAACAATCCTTCCAGGCCTGAGAACCAGGGACACCTCACAGCCTCAGGCCTGGAAAGTCCAAACAAAAGTGAAACTGGGGGAACGTGACTTCATTACCTGAAGCTGTAATTGGGCAATTAACCCCTGATATGCAAATAGACCAAACTTATATCTGCCCAAAAAACTCGTGAGCATTGTCCACCTTGGGTGCAGCCTCTGCCAGGCTCCAGCACTGCCCAGGGTGTATCTGTTGAGGGCCTTTAATAAATGCCTGCTTTATTCTCTGACTCTGGCTAGCCTCTGCTCTAGGTAGCCAGTCCAA
>VZUI01025698.1:0-22128 GCA_013401135.1 Cettia cetti | reverse complement strand
CGAGAGGGAGCGGGGAGGAGCGGAGCGGGACCGGGCGGGGCCGGGCCGGGCGGGGCTGCGGCGCCCCCGCCCCGAGAGCGGCTCCGACGGCCGCACGGCCCAGCCCCGGGGGACCGCGGAGCCCTTTCGGGCACGGGAAGGGTTCTGAGGCCGCCCCGGAGCTGCCTCTGCCCCGGCTGGCGGTGGCCGCGATGACCGCGGTGGGCGCTGCCCAGGAGCCCGGGGCTGGTACGGAGAAAGAGCGACCCAGAAAGTGACGCTACGAGATGGATTTTCTGGGCAAAGGCGGTGGGAGAGCCAAGAAGTGACAGGAGCCGGGACAGCTGGGCACGTGTGTTCTGGAAGGCCGCCAGGGCACCTGAGCCGTCTGTTTTCCACTCTAGGACTCTTAAGGCTCCTCTCACAGGGATTTTTGCCATACCAGAGAGAGCAGAGTGGGGTGTAACAGCCCTCAGAGACTGGCCCGAGCTCCTGCTGCGCTCCATTTCTGGCGCTGCCTAGAGTAGGGTCTGCCCGGGGGCTCTCTGCGACGCTGTGGCTTCTAGTACCAGTTATCATAAAGAAGGCAGGAGAAGCAATAGAGGCCCAAGTGCATTCCCTTTATGCCCCCTCGTCCGTTCCCACCCCCAACCTCATTCGTGGGTTTTAGTTGTTGTGTAGGAAGTTTCCTTTTGAAAGTTTCCTATTTGCACTGCAGGGAAATTTTGTGTCTATGGAGACGTCTGTCTGTGTTGAGAAAGAAGCCTCTTGAGAGACTATTTCAAGGTAAACACATACCAAGGGCACACACTTTCACAGTTCAGTCACTTTAAGAAATATCTGTGCTATAAAACCCTCTCTGGAGATGTGCTGAAAGGGATATATTACATGAGAAAAATGCTCTCTAATCCATGTTAAACTATTTTGATCTCTTTCACGTCACAGATTCAGTCCTACAAACAACTACCTAAAGTATTAAATAAACGGAAATCTTTAGAAAGTGAGAGTGCAGCACATCTCAGTCACACAGACTGTCTTGGAAGGTCAAAAGATTTTTAAATACTGTGAAGAAATATGAGGAATACTGTATTTGCCATCTGGTACTCGGTGATCTGATCTTTGTTTTCTCTTTCTCATACAATATTTGACAAGTTGTGAAATTTTGGGAATGACACCTCCTCTGTCTCTAAACAACCCTTACAAGTACTTTTGAATGTAAGATATATAAGAGACATTTTCGGAAAATGAAAGAGTAGCCCCCTCCTCCCCATAAATGTGATTTGCCTTTAAAAAGACAAAATAAAGCAGCCAATCCCCTCCTTCCCTTCCTCCTTCCCGCCTACGCCCCCGCTCCCCCCTTCGCCTCCCCACACACATTAATGGAGTATTCCAAACTATGCAGTCCCTCCCCATCCTCCCCATCAGCTCTCGTTCTCCTGGGAAATACTTCAGGAGGCATTTCCTGTAAGCAAAAAGGTACCACTGGGACGGACTAATTTAAGGCTGCAGTCAAGACTAGTGCTTGTTAGTGCTTTTCGTCCATATTTTTCCATGTCTAGTGTCCACAGTCTCAATATGGTTCTGTTTACTGTTGTAGCAAAAATACAATAATTAAAATGGCACAGCCTTTTCCAAAGGATTCCCAATGACAAAAATTCTTGATCTTTTCTTTCCAAAGTACCTCTTTCCTAAGATATGAGCAGAAAAGGTTGTATCTGTAGTTGTAAGTTGCTCTGAATTCTGAGTTTAACAACACTCATTATACTAAATAAAAATGTTTTAGAACATCTCAGCTTCTTACATGCCACAGGTAGCTGGGTGGATTTCAGCCACGTTCCTTTATCTGCACTGCATGGGCAAGGGATTCAGGATATCTGTGTGCCATAGGTCAGAAAAATGTGTCAGGAACAATGGGAATATTTCTCCTAAATTTTTGAGCAAACTTAAACAAAAAATCATCATCTCTCCTCTTTGCCTCGTGCCCAAGAAACATCCGTGAATGATCTGTTTCTGAAGAACAGTGAGTCTTCATAAAAAAAGAATCATAAATAGCCCACTGTGTTTTCAAACTAGTTTTTTTTATGGTATCACAGCAGCCATGTAGGGAATCAGATATGGAGAAAGGAAATAGTTGTATCGGGCTGGGGTACAAATGCTCAGGCACTCTTTCCAAAGAGCAGAATTAGTGCTGTGGAATTTGGAAAGGTCATCTCTGCTTGTGTTGGCTTTGCCTGTGACTTTGTTGCTCCACTTCATCATCTGTGTATCTTTCTGAATCACTGCGATGCTGGGTTTGTTTTTTTTTTTTTTTTCCTTTTTGAAATCTAAGTACACATCAAGCATGCTTTAAAGCTACAAGTGCTCCAAGCCAGCTAAATTGGCTGCAAGCCTGGGTATTATAGGGAGGAATTCAGTCTTGGAAATTTGACAGCACCAGTGGTCTTTGGGTCCCTGGTGTCTTTCAAAGGGGCTGTGAATGTCACTGCTCCACTGAAACAGCCTTTTCTAGCAGGTAAGCCCATTAGTAAACAGATCAAAAACCAATTTGTTACAACTATAGCTCTTAGAGTTAAAAAATCATATTAAAAAAAAAAAAGAACCCAGCATCCTCCAAAAAATAAAACCCCAATAATTTGGAATTTGTTTTTAAAAGGACATTCAAAATAAATTCCTTGAGAATTGTTGCTCCAAATCGTTGGCTTTGGAAAAATGCAAACTGTGCATTATTCCATGGGAGGCATCATAGAGAGACCCAATTCCCCATCTCTGACTCCATCTACATTAGAAAAAGAAGAACAAGCCAAGGGATTCCACTCAAATGCAGTTGTTTCCTTTGCTAGTTATGGATTTGTTTCAGAACATAGTGCAAGCAGGAAAGGGTTTGGAAAACTCTGCTTGTTTATGGGACAGGGCTGGAAACTTTGCTGCTGTCAGATCTCCATGATGCTGTTGTGGGAGCAGCAGCAATGAGGTCTCTGTCTGACAGAGGTGCTCAGACAGACCAGGGCTGAACAGGAGGAAAAAAATTATCAACCAGTAGGAATATCTTGTTTTATTTTTTGGAGTTATAACTTGATAGTGAAGAGAAACTATTTGAAAACATCTACCAACACATAGGATCAACAAATAATTCCACTGTGCTCCTGGGTTTGTTTTCCAAATTACAGTGCTGCAAACACAGAGCATTACTCAGGGTTTGCAGTGCTGCTGACACTGCTACCTGTGCATGTAATGCTCTAATGTCCAATGGCCCTAATTAGATGAACAAATGTGGGAACTAGCAAAGACAATTCATCAAGTCTGGCCCTGCATAGTCAGTGAGCTGAAACCAGGGAGGGCCCTCCTTTTTGAACTAACCCTAACCTTAACCCTAAAACTAACCCTAACACTAACCCTAGTGCTCCCAGAACTAAGTCATGGGCTGCATCTGAGAGCAGGAGACTGGGTTAGCTGGGGAATGGGTCATATCTGTGAAAAAATCTGTGTTCCTGTGCCATGACTTGGATGGTAACCTTTGATGTGCGAAGGCTAGCCATGACATCCTCCCTACACAATGTCATTTAACAGAGTTGCCCAGGCTTAATCTTGTTCTCAAGCCAAATGTTGAGCTGGCCCCTGCTATAGAAGTAATACATCCTATAGTCATTGTGACCTCCTCTCCCTGATTTACATGGTGTTTCCTTTAGCAAGGCTTGCTGGCATCCTGTTTGCCTGGTTTCTTTGTGTGTTGTAGCTTCATTCTGGGCTGAAAATACCATCAGGGTTTCTACACAATGAATGGGCATGTCTGAAGAGCATGAAGGCTACCAAAAGGAATATGCATCTAAATGGCAGATACTCCTTTTTCTTTTCTCCTTCAGGGCAAAAAGTCAGTTTTATATCAGGATTTTTTGCCACAGTCTTCTGAACCCCCACATCAGCTATGCATTTCCCATGCCACTGTTGCCAGTCACTGCCCTTGCTTACCTTCAGCCTGAGGACCCTTTCCTCTCATGGCTGACTTGGTGCTTTGTGAAAGATTTTTTTCCCAATTAGCAATATATTCCATCACTGCCTGCCTAGTATTCGTTAGAGTGGGGTGACACACAGTTTTTCCTGCTGTGTCAGGAAAAAAATGTATTTACAACACACGCAGATTCTCCCCAGGTACACTCTTCCTCTCCCCCCAAGCTCAGGGCTGTGCTCCTGTTTGCAATACAAACAAAGAGCATGTCTTGCTGCAGGATTAGAAAACACTTCACTCCTGTTTTGGCCGAAGTTATTTGGCCAAGGTGTTGCTGCTTTTGTGATCTCATCTTTTGCATTTCCATGCACACGAGACCAGCCAGTTCCAGTGGGGTTAAACCATCATTTAGTTGTAAATACCCATGCAAAAATCCACAATCCACTGAAATTGGTGGGATAACTCCTTGGTTGCCCCCTGTTCTCCTATTTCACTGAAACTTTAATCACATGAGTAAACCCAGTGAGACTGGGCCATGATTTAATCAGTGTGATTAGGTTTTGTCTTGCTTTTGTTTCAGAGTCCTGCAGACTCAGAGGAGAGAGCCTCTGGATTAGCAAAGCTGTATTTTCTCAATAGTTTTGCAGAGATGAGGGAGGGGCTGGAAAGGGAAAGAGCTGGAGAACAGGTCTTTAGATCTTTAATAGTAATGGCATGAGGAAGGCTCTCTTCCCATGCCTGTTCTTGCCATTGCCTGCCTGGAAATAGCTTGACACAAAGGTTTGAAGGGGCAGGAATGTCTGTTTGCATTGGGACTGCTTAATTGTAGGTAGAATAGAAGATTAGAACTCAGGGCTGAAATTCCCAGCTGAAAAGATCACCTTCACAGCTCTCTGCTCTCATACTCTGGATCTTGTTGAGGCAGCTGAAAGGCAGGAGTTCCCTGTATGCCAAGAGACCTGTGGCTTCTCTTTTCTTCCTGAACAAATTCAGGAATTTGTACAGGAAATTTGCCTGAGAATTCTGCTTTGTGAAGCTGATGTTGAAGCCTTCTTCATGCAGCAGAAACCCCAGCAGAAACACTGAAGCAGCAATGACTTGTCCCATACAGTGACGGAGAGTAAGCCTTGGTAAGATCCATTACAAAACTCTAACAGAGGCCCCAAAGTATACTCAGGGGAAACTTTCAAGCACTGGTAATAATTTTCCTCCAGGTTCCACCCTCCTGTCTCACTGCAGAGTAACATCATTGCAGCCAGAGATTTAGTGGTGTTGGATTAAGTCCAGGTTTGAGACCTGGTCCTGAATTCTGCCTTTCATCTCTCCTTGATAGAGGCCTGTTGAAAAAAGCACAGCCTCTGTATTGGTACAGAGGGGAGGATTGCACAGTGGGGACTTGGATTTATTTCTTTTCACTTTCCTTGAACTTGAAAATACCTACTGGGATTCTATACCAACAAAAAAACCCTTTCTTAAGAGGGACCAAGCATGGGAAATATGAGGTCAAATATGCAATGGAAGCAAACTCAGGATGACGGCAAATGTTACAGTGTGATCTGACCATGGTGGTGTCTGGTATGTGCTGTAACAGCACACAGAAACAGGTTTACTCCAAGAGAAAATACTCTAAATTTTGGAAAGCTCAAAGAGCCTTTTCTATGTGACAAAGCTTTTGAAATATATTTTAAACAGGTGATTAAAGCTGTGCATTTTCTAAAATAGTTTAAAAGGAGTTGCTGTGGTTGAAAGAGTGCGCTCCATCTCTCAAAGGTAGTTTGTTTAGCCCTGGAGGTCCCATCAGATGCTGTCAGTGCCCAAGTGAGGCTGGAGTCAGAGGCGTGTGCTGCTTGGTCTGGCTGTGAAGTCACATACAATTTTATCCTGCAGTTCAGCCACAGAGCTGCTCCTCATCATTAGAGCTCCTCCCTATGCCCACATCAGTTCATGGTTGCTGGTTCTTTGTGACTGGCCATTTATGGGAAAATATGTGCTTTTGAGAGTATGAGTTTTTGCCATGGAAGAACTCTGCCTATGCAGACAGGGTTGTTCTTCTTGTCAGCTTCCAGCCTTAGTCCTGTGTACATGATTTAGCCTTTGGAGAAGGAGATAATCAGTGCATCCCACGTGTGTTTGGAGAGGAATGCACAGCAGCTTGTGAAAATGATCTAGTGCATGTGTTGAGCACCAAGAATTTCAGCAGGCAGAGCACTGAGGGCTCTGCAGGGGCAACTCACAGCTCTTTGCAGTCATTGCTCAGAGCAGTTCTGAGCAACAATCCTCAAACAGCCAGGGTTGTGAGGAGCACAGTGTTCATCCTGGAAAACTGGACCCCCAGGAGCACCTTCCTTCCTGTTTCAAATGGATTAGTTATGAGGAGCGCAGCAAAGTTCACACAGCTTACCCAAAAATTCTTTTAACCTGAAATAAGAGAAATAACACCTGGGAATAGCCTTCCAGTCTGGTATCCAGCATCAGGAACTCCAGAGGAGATATCTGTACTGCATGGCACAGGTTACAACAGATGGGCTGAGTTCACTTGCCTGTGAGCTGTGGGCTGGGGCATCTGAGCTGTGAAATAGACTGAGCTGTGAGATGAACAGCACCAACAGGTTGACCGTGGGTGCAGACCCCATATCTCCCAAGAGGAGCACATATGAATTAATGTGAGACACATGATGTGTGTTTGTAACTGCATGGCTGCAGCATGTGTTTTTGGATGCGTGTGTTTACAGATGTTTTTGGCCTACTTAAAATATCCTTGGCAAGAGGCAGTTCAGTGAATCTGGACCAAGACAAACACACCTCTGAGGTCATTACTGCCATGAGATCACCACCTAGGCACAGTGCTCAGGACCTCTGAAGGATTCTTTTGTCTTTTTTAACTTTTTTTTTTTCCTATTTGAAGCTGATCCAGGGCAATTACAGTCCACCAAAGGAACACACTAAAACCCTTTACAATCCCAAGCCATAGCAGTAGAGCATGGACATGGCATGCAGGGACTAAGACAAAGTGTGCGTTGCCATCATCTGATTTTTTAGAAAGACTCCAAACTCATGAAGTCAGTGTACATATCAGATTACCATGATCCTCTGGAATTTTGAGCAGAGCCTCCCACTAGGTCACTAGTTCCATGTTTTCATTTTCTGAAGGATATTTATGAAGAAGCTTGTTGGTTTGGGTTTCTTTTCTTTACTATGTCTTCAAACCTGTTAATTTTATTTATCAACCTCTTTGGCCCATGCCAGCTGCTTTTCAGGAATCTGGCTTAGAGAGGGGTCTGATTACAAATGTCATTTGCTAGCACCCCAGGGTGTTAGTGGGTGTTAGGGGTCAGCTGCATATTGGTCTAAGCCATGTGGGTCAGACAGTCTTCAAATGAAGCTTTTCTTTTTTTTTTTTTTTTAAGCAGAAGAAGCAAAATCTTGAACTGCAAAATGAAGCTGTACAGAGGAGTGTAGTTGGAAGGCTACTGCAATGAATGATGAAACTTTTGTTTTCTCTGTGGTAACACTGATTTGTGGGAATACTTTTTGTAAGAAGAAGATGGCTCAGTGACTGAAAAATCAGGAGAAACATTACTGGAGAGGTTGTCTCTAATGACCCTCAGATCCGACACTACAGCAACTCTGAAGCCTCTCTGTGTGCTCAAGGGAGCTTTGAAAAGATGCTGTTTGTTCACTTGAAGGGATGGACAGCTCTTGCTGAACCTTGGCACCCTACCTAGATTCTTATAGCACATTTTTTTTTCTTCAGACAAGGACATTGGATATAGAGGGTTAACAGGGCAAAATAAGGGTGTAGTTGATGGGGTTGAAAAGGTGGCCAGAGCATCTGGGATGTAGTACTCTGGCAGCACAGAGCAGGCGCTGCATCCTTCTCCATGCCACCCACAGACATTCTGCCTCTCATCTCGTCTTTGCAATCCTCTCACACACAGCCATACACAGCCTCTTTTGTCTCGTTCCCACTCCCTTGACACCACCCACCCACCCACACATCCACTCTCTCTCAAATACTTTCTTCTGCTCTGGTTTTCATGCAGATGCCTCCCCTCTGGACGTTGTCTTGCACAACATCCTCTCCTGCCTGGCACTAGCACCCTCCCTCTCCAGACCACATGCAGAACAGAGGCATTTCCTTTTATTGTCCATGCAGCCCCTGCAGCCCCACCCAGCTCTCGTCTATTCCCCGCAATAAAACATTTAGAGTGGAAGTAGTCCTGCCCAGAGCAGCCACACAGACAGCACAGGAGAGCTGTTTTCACCCCAAATTGCTTCTACTTGTAGACTACTACTTCCTGCCTGTGGTCCCAGAGGAAGAGGCTAACTCAGGCTTGGAATATGTGGTGGCAAGATGCCCTGCGCTGCTCAAAGGCTGTGAGAATGTTTGCAAAGCACCTCTGTGCTCTGCTCTGCAAGATCAAATCTGGCACAGGCAACTTCAACAAGGAGTTCTCCAGCAGACGCTTTCCTGGGACACCCACCTGGTCTGCAAAAATGTGTGAGCATGATGGGGATCAGAATGACAGAGCAATGTCTTTATGGGTGGTAAAGCACTTGATCTTGTTGAGGGTGATGGCAAAAAGGCTGGAGAGCACCAGAGATGACCATCTGAGACCACCAGTTTGTATTACACAAGTCACAGGCAGAACAGCTTCAGTGCAGAGAAATAACACCAGCTTGTGCATGCCAAGGATCTGACCCTAAAAGGTGAAACTTAGTAGAAGTAGGTGGCAAAAAAAATCTACCAGAAATTAGATCATAAGCAGGACCCTGCTTGTATATTCCATTTCTGCCTTAGAAAAGCAAAT
This sequence comes from Cettia cetti, assembly GCA_013401135.1. NCBI lineage: Eukaryota > Metazoa > Chordata > Aves > Passeriformes > Sylviidae > Cettia > Cettia cetti. The sequence continues at coordinate 13,395 of VZUI01025698.1, read as the reverse complement.
TTTGAGACACAGAGTGTTTATGTATTGCAATAAGCTGCAGCCTACAGCACCACACTGGACTAGAGATTTCCAGCAGCGTCTCTGAGCTCTTTCCTCAGGACTTCCCCATAAGGAGGTCCTGTGCCAGTCCTGTGCCTGTTCCCAAAAGCTGGGAACACTTCTGGCTCTCTGCCACTGTCCACTCATGAGAGGCCAAACACAACCTGGACTCCGCTATTTAATACAGAGCTTGTCAGCCCTTTCACAGCAAATCTAAGTTTTCTCTTACTCCTGCTCATCTCCAGAATTCCCAGACCCTGCTAGCTCCATACAGAGCCCAGAGGAATGTGTTACAAGACACCTGCTCCTTGCTTTATCTTTAATGTTGGTGTATTTTGCTAGCAGGGTGCACCTTGTTCATGAAGGATCAGTGATGCTGCACAGGGCCAAGGACCCAGTGAAATCAGGGCTGCAGTATGCCAGGAGCTGTCAGTGAAGCACAACCTGATCCCAAACTCATCAGACTCTGGCATGGAAAGGACAAATGATGCTCTGGTAATCACTGGGAGCTGGCTGGGTGAAATATATGTACTGTTCTGCTGGGATCAAGTTGGGATAAGATGTGCAAGCACATCTGTATCTCTAGCCTCTTCCTCTCCTCATTTTGCTGGAGACATTTGGCAAGGGATACTGTTACAGCCCTTCCTGAACTGGGGGACAGCAGCAGGAGCAAAGGGCACTGAATCCACCAGCCCTAACCCTTGATGCACCAGGGCTGTCTGAGAGTGGTGAGGACCATGGGCATTTGGCAAATCTTATTGCTGTCTGCAGATGGTTTTAATAGAGAAACCTGGCATCGGGATCACTTCTGGGACATTAACATCTCTGTCAGCTGCCTAGAGCAGGAGGAGTAGTCGTAGGCTTTGAGAGGTGCTCAGTGCTGCTTTCTGGAAATGTCTGACAACCTCAGTCCAGTAAGAACTACTGACTCTCCTTGCCAGGGAAGTCATTGTCAGAACTTTGTTCAAATTTTAACTAATTAGACGCTTAATTACTTTGTGTTATATGCAAAAGGAAACCCTCTTAGCAAGGACTTTTGCCACACAGACAGATGAGAAGCCAACATTTTTCCACCCAAAACTAATGAATCTGATGAAAATTTGGTGAAACTTTGCAAGTACTCAGATGTAAAACCTCCCAGTGCCTAGACCTCACTTCATCTTACAGCTTGCCAGACTTGGTTCACAATACTTTCCTTCCTACTCTATGTTTTGAGGTGTTATTAACACTTATTGAAGTGAGGACTCTTGAGTTCCGTTGTTTTATATAATTTCTACTAATAAAAATGTAACTACAAGAGGTCACAAGAACACTTTTTAAGCATGAAGACATACAAGTCGTCTGGCTTTGTAGTCTGACTGGGCACAATTCCATTAAAATTCATTAAAAACACCATGTCCAGGTGAATTAGAGTGTTCTGGTTTGTGTTGTAATGAAATTATGTGTTTTTCATGCTCAAAATAAGCAAAGCAATCTTTTTACAATTAAATCTATATTTAGATTTAATTATAAAGTACTTCACAATTCTTGGATGAAAATTTCAAAGTGCCAAGTACCGCACTGCAATTATCAGTTTACCCCCCCAATACAGATGCTGTGATATGCATCTTTATTAGAGAGGGGAACCTTCTTATGAGAATGAACTCATGTCAATCTTTTCTTTTGGTGTGTTAGATTCCAGACTTCCCCTCCGCATCTGACATATGTGTTTTATTGTTCAACTGGCTTTCTTCTTGCAGAAACATCCTGGCTGAAGCACATGGAAAGAGAGGAGGGCAGACATTCCTCTCCATATATATTTGAGCTTTCTGTCTTCTTGCTATGTGGTCCCAGGAACACAGGGAGGTCCCTGCATATTTATAAGTTTTTTGTTTCCCAGTTTCCAAGGCCAGATGACACATTCTGGTGTCCTGTGGCTCTTTTACCTCTAGGCTCTGAATTTGTTATAAACAGAGCTGAGATGTCCTCACCAAGGCACTGTGCACTAAGGAACTTCTTATTGGTAATTACTGTGATAAAAGAGCAAGTTGCACCAGAAAAAAGGCAGAGGGGATCCCAGCAAGGCACATTTCTTCCACTCATCTTGGCAGAGGGTGCTGGTCCCATCACCTGGGCACGAGATCTGGTACTGTGCACCTTGGCCACTGTCACAGCACAGGTATTGGATTTGTTGGGGAACCCAAGTTCACTGGACTGCATCTAAGTGCACAGGTACCTTCCACTGGGATTTGGACTTGGTCCTTTGTGCCTTTGTTAGCAAAACAAGTTGTCAGATGATCCCACCTGGTTTTGCATCACCTTTATTGTTAAACAGTTGATTGTTGACTGGATTTTTATAATACCTCAGTGTTATATTTTACATAAGCACAAGTCACAAAGTGGTCCCTCATAATCTCATGCAAGGAGAGGAGTAGAACAATCAATAGAAGGGTCAGGAGTAGAAGAGTCAGCATTTATTCAGTTCATGGACATGCCTTTTCTCATTTTATTTGGGAAAAATGCTTCAAACCATGTATGATCGAGAAGGTGAGCTTGTAGTGTATATGTGGATTAGGTTTCTGCTAATGTGCAGGACGTAGAAGAAGGTATCCATTTGTCAGCACAAGGTCTTGTCTGAGATTATGAAGTTATAAAATTTTTTTAGAGGAAGTAAGATCCATGATCTACAGGGCATGAAAATTCTCATTTATCTTTCAGTCAAAACCTGCCATGTGTTTTATGTCAGAGACGGGATGAACTAGGTTATATGCTTTTCTGAAATGAAAACAGCAGGATGGCTAAGGCCCAGGGAGCTGAAATGCTGAGGAGTGGGAGCAAAAGCAGCCAGGATGCACTCCTGGGGCAGCATTGTTCCCCCTGGGCTGTGCTTGGCTGTGGGTGCAGCACACGTGTGCATGGGCACACACTGCCCACAGTGACTCCAATGGCCAGTCCTCCCTGAAAGAACTTATTTAATATCTAGGTGGGAGAGCACAAAGGAGGCATGGAAGTGAGCGCAGTGAAGCCAGGCTTTCAGCTTTCCACCCTTTAAAGGATGAAAACATAAGGGAAGGTGTCACAAGTCAATTTGCTTTGGCAGGGAAAGGGGGAAAGAAACCCTGTGGGCTGGCTGGGGGCCAGAGGATTTGTGCTGGCCACAGGCAGGGTGATGCTGTGCTGAGGAACAGAGCAAGGTCTGTACGTGGGGCTGCTGACCCAGCTCTGAGCACTGGGGAGGGCTGAAGGTTCTGCTGGGTGAGGGCAAGGACGCACCAGCTGCTGGTATCATCTGAGATCCTGGCCTGTGTCCTGCCATCCTGCAGGGAATTCCTTTCCTTGCTCCAGGATGTGTGTGTGCCAGACCCTGTGTATGTATTTGTGTGTGCTGGAATGGGGGGTGGAGGAGAAAACAAAAGCCACCATTCAAGCTAAATAACCTCCTTGGCATTACCTTTCACCTGGCTTTTTCTGCCCAGCTGGACAAAGGAAGTCTCTGAGGGATAAGCAAAGGAAGATCCCGTTTCTCCATGAAGGAAAGCACACAGGCTTCTTTGCATGGAAGTTTTTAGGGAGACCTCAGTTTGTGTCTGTCTCTTGTGTCTCCCTCACTCTGTTTATGAATTTCCACATTCCAGACAGTCCTGAAAGAGCCTGAACACCAAACTTGCTGGCCTGGAGAAGATAGTCAAGGTTTTAATCAAAACTGGAAGTGAAAAGTGCATCTGTTGAGGCTCTTTAATCAGTAAAGTATGATCATGGTGTTGAGTGTTCAGTCCATGTCAAACTCTCCCCACCTTACACCTCTGGCAATAATTCCACCTCTGCTCACTGACACATCTGTTTGCAGCTGATTTTATTTTGGTGGGGTGATGGAGACCAAAACAGAAAACAGGACAGATCTTATTTTAAAGGACATGGAAATCCCGCTCTCATCTAACAAGCTGTATCTATCTCCTAACCTGTAGTTCTTGTTTTTCAGTCTTACATATGGAAATTGTTACTCTGAGTTATTACAAATAATTACTTCGTGACACTGGAATTCCTGGACAGGGTATCACACCCATGTTAAGGCTCCCTCAGACAGCTGGACTGTGCTGGCTGTTCTTAGGACATCACTGGGGCAGGACTAGGCTGCTGTCTGCAGCCTGTGATTGCTGTTCTGAGGAAATGGGCTGTATGCAGGAGAGTTAGTCATAGTGCTCTGAATTAGGTGGAGGAGCTTTGCAAAACCTTCTCACCCTTAGAAGCATCACCAGGCCCAGATCAGCCAAAGTATCATCAAAGTGTTTCCCTCAACTGCCTCCTGCCTTGGACAGGACAGCTGCTTATTGAGGTGGTAAAAATCCCTTGTGAGAAAATGACAAACGTTTAGAAACGGTCCCAGTCTCCTTCCAACATTTTAGTAATTTGCGTGTGATCTCACTCCTTCTGTAAAAATGCATGTAAAAGTTCCAAGATTTTAATCTTACTCTCTATTACCATTGTCCTGTGCTTTCAAGGGTGGAGCAGCTTAGAGAGCTCTCCAGGAAGCCAGAAATCCTCAAAATATTTCTACTAAGATGCAGCAGTGCCTATATACATAAGTTTGCCATCATCCCTCCTTGAACAGTGAGGCCCATCAGCCTCACTGATAGGAAACAAAAACTCATCATTTTGTGAGTCCTAGGACACCGTGAGACACAAATTGTGTGCATGAGATGGGTCAGAGAATGAGGCTGATGAGCCAGGTCACAGAGCTGGTGATGTGACAGTCATGTGACACCCTCCCTCATCACACTGGCATTGGGACAGAATGAGCATCTCTTCTGCTGTCCACGTTCCCAAGGATTTTATTGGATCATTGAGAAACACTGTACAGTTAACAAACATAAGTAAGGAATAAAACAATCTCAGAAATGGATTTTTGTGACTCTCATGACAAACAAACAACAACAACAAAAAATGTATTTCTTTCTTACTTTTCTGCAAAAAGGCCATTTCAAAACAATTCAGAAATGAAACAAAATTAAACCAAACAGTTAAAAACAAATTAATGAAACCTATTGGATGGTTCTTTTTCTATTTCTTCTTTTTTTTTCCCCCCTCAAATTAACCTTGTATAGCTTGAAATTAAACTATTAAAACACATAAAGATACTCTCTTTTGACGTCTCACATTTTTTCAGGTTTTGTGGACAAATAAATTTGGTACAGGGGGCTTTTGTTGTTGTAAATGTTGGGGACATTTGGTCTGAACAAGTGGTCCTGGTTCACTCAATATTGCTGTTTCTTTCTGCCCATCTTCACCAGGAAACTGCTGCTTGCTGATAAAGGAGGAAAACAGAGGAGAAAGGAGAAAAAAACTCCACGGACTTTGGTTTCCATTTGGCCTTTAGGACTGGCTGGAGATGCTCATCACCTTGGCAAAGAGTGCTCACAGAGAATTCTTGGGGATAAAGGGCAAGGAGAGGACAACAGAGCCCAGAAGCTCTGTCAGGAGCAAGGTTGTTCCAAGGGACAAGGTGATGTGAGGGTCTCTCTGAAACTCTCAGTCTGTGAGTTGATGGCTGTCAGAAGAAAGATATCAGAAAGATATCAGGCAGCAAGTGTGGGGATGTGGGGACACTGGGGAAAGGGGAAACTGCTGAGGAGAAGCAATTTTTATTCTGTTCTCCTGTTTAAAGCTCATTTATTGGCTGACCCAGGCAGCCAAGACTGCCTACAAGGCTGGGAAGGGCTGATATTGCCTGAGGAGTTGCTGGGGAACTCTGAAAGGAAGCACTGATGGGAGAAGGACAGGAACAGGGGGTGGTGGTGAGCACGTGTGACAGGATGGTGTTGGGGGAGTGGATGTGAGGAATTGCTCCAGACTGCTGCTGGACCCAGATCTCTGCCTTCTGTCCTTGCTCTCAACAATGTCTGCAAGGACTGTGAGAGCCATATCCAGGCCCTCTTCCAGCAGGAAGGAGCTGTCAGGGAGTAAGGTGGCTTTGTAAGGATACGTTTGAAGGTGGTTTCAAAAGACAAAATATACTGAGCTTTGTGCCTCCTTTCTATGGGCCAGTTTAATCCATCAGGGGTTCATTAAAGCGGGCAAAAATAAGATGAGATCTGATCTGCTCAAGGAATGAAGAAAGTGGCATTTCTCCTGAGCTTTGCCCAATATTTACCCACCTCCTGCTTTACCACAGCCCTCATTAAGATTCAGGTCTTAGCTCGAAGGCCTGGACAGGTAACAGCTCTGCACAGACAGAGGTGTCCCTCATCCTTGTAGGACCAGGGCTCAACTCTGCACATTTTGTCAGACAGCATTCCTCTGAACTGTTGGACTGCTGGCACTTCCTGACCTGTGAAATGAGAGCTGGGAGATGTTGTGTAACTTGTGCCTTTGACCTGCATGAAATTTCCATTGCAGTCAGGCTCCCACCCATACCTGGAGGCGCAGGCACACCCTCTCAACATCATCAGCCAACTGGTTGGAAATTCATACCCCAAGGCTTTTAAAATATTCTAATTTTTTGTGGGTTTTCCCCCTTCCTTCTTTGCACTAGTGCCATATACTTCCTAGGATAGGAATTAGTTGGAGAAAAAATGATGATGGAGACAGGCAAGCAGAAACATCTGTCAGCCAAATGGTTATCCAGAACCAAAGCCCCAACTTTCAGTCCATGAATGGTGCTTTTTGTCTCAGCCAGAGGGTGAGTCTGGGTGAGTGCCCAGGAGTCAAACAAGAACTGAACAGAGAATGCATCAGCACAGTCAGTAATACAGGAAAAGGTGGAATTTTTGCGGAATCTTCGCTCTTTCCTGCTGGTTTCCTGCTTGCTACATGTGAGCCACAGAGACATCTTTTGTATTGCAAAGTAAAGCACAGCAGTGATTCTGGGATGACCTGACTGAGAAAAATAGCCCATGGTAACCCACTGCCATTAACCTGACTTCAACTTTTGTGATGTGCAAGTCAACTAGCAACTGCTCTGGTTGCCAGAAGTTTGTCAAAGTTCTCATTCCCTTTATTTTCTCATTCCTTTGGTAACAGCCTGGCAGCCACCCAGCATCAGGGAGGATGGTCCTGGAAGCCAGCACTATCAGTGACCAGACGTATCCGTGTCACACACAGGCACCCAAGCAGCTCCACATCTGCATGGGATTTCCCTCTCATGATAATAAGGGTTTTTATTTATCAGTGTTCTAACTTCTGTGTGTATTAATTCAGGAAAACCTTTATCTGGAAATCTCTCAAACCTTTTTTTTTTTGGTGCAAGGATTAATAAAAACCTTTCACATGAGTTTTCTGCTGTTGAGGACAGAAATAAGGCTGGACATTCACTAAGAAGTTTCTTTCATTTTGTTTTAGACTTGGTTTGGCAGTGAGGTGGTGTGATTTATGGTGAACACAACATCCAGCACAAGGCTGCTGTAAGCTATGTGAGTGTGTGTTTTTATAAAGAGATTACATTTATCTCAAAACCAGGAGGCTGTTGGGGGAAGCTTTCCCAGCATCCTTACATCATCTTACACAGAAAGGAGGGGAAAAAAACCAACATAAAACTGTAAAGAAATACCGTACTGCAGTTTTGGAATTGCTTCCACCACCAAATCTTGACCTACCTAAGAATAAAACTCAGACTAAATGAGTCTGTCTTTGAAGAAATGCTTGCATTCTTTCAAAAGAAAAGAGTCCATGCCCCATCCCAAGGCAACTGGCTTAAGAGCAAGTGTCAGAGAGATGGGAGCCTCAGAGATAATTCACTAACCAATCCTCTGTTGTCATGGCTCAAACATGATTAATTCATGTGGAACTGGTTGTAATAATATTAGTCTGGTGACCTAATTTGTTATATATGTTGCTGCCATTAGAACTCCAATACATCACCTAAAAGATACAGAGCTCACAGCCATCTGTGCTGTACCTGCTTGTGAGGTTCTCTGGATCTCCTCCTCTGCAACTGCTGCCCAGTTCTTTTCCCCTGGCAGCTGAAGCTGTCAAAAGAAAACTTCTGGCAGTGATTTGGATGGTTTAGGTTTTGGGTCCAATGCTCCAGCATGTTCAGACTTCATTTTGGTGTTTCTGCACTCACTGAGAAATCCTCACTTTGCTCAATTTTTCATTATTGAGTTTCAGTATTAACATTTTTTTTGTTCTCCTTCCCTTTCACCCTTATCAAATCCCTCTTCTTTATCCATCTTCTTAATTCTCTCACGTAACAAATACTGGGGGTGTGCTGACCTTCATTCTGTCCACAGCATGGCTCTCATCTTGACTTGATCATTAGAAAAAGCTGGTAGGCTTAAATCAGTTCAAAACTCTATTTTGTTTGCCAAATGTATGTTGACCAATCACAACTACTGTTAGAGGTTGCTGGGCTTGGATCTCCTGCTCAGGACTTTGGCTAGCAATCCATTTTCAGTGCAGCCATCACTAAAATTCCCTCAGTGCTGTTTAGCTCTCATATAATCAAACAAAGTTTGTCAGGTACTTATAGTCAGATTAATGCACTTCTCTTGAGTTTGAGCCTTGTTCCTAGAAGCTACCCACTTGCCTGTGCATTCCCAAAGCCAGCAGGTCCAGAAGTTTCCTCTGGGGATGCCCAGCACTGGAGATGACCCAGCTGTGTGGAGGCAAGCACAGGGCTGCTTGATAACTCACAAGATCCAAATACACACCCTGTAATCCCCCACCCTGAGCTACCCTGACCACTTTGCAGGTCTGCGCTATGAGGTTAGCACATGGGGACTTCACAGCAGTTATAAAACTTCTTTGATGTCTGCATCATGAAATGTGTTATTAACAATCAATTTCTTTGTTCTCCCAAGGACATTTTGTCCCTTTCTATGTACTCTGCGAACACCACTCAATGCATTTCTCTTGGCTTCATTTCAAGTCATTCTTCTTCATTTTAGCTTATATCTGAAGCTAGTGGGATGCAACTGTGCAAAAGGATACTTAAGATTGAAACCTAGTATGAAAAATGCCCTAACAGCAAGATTTGTAAAACATGGGCAGCATTTCCCAGCGTGAAGGGCTGGAAGCCCTGCCACTTAAATCATGTTAGTTTGGGCTAGATCTGCAGCTCAGGAATGTGCTGCAGGGAACCAGCTTCTACCAGGCCACAGTACCATACACACAAATATTCCCACTCCAGATGTGAGGCTTGAAAGAGGTGCCATGGAGTACAGTCTTCCATTTTGACTTTCTTCTGCCCTCACTTTTCATCAAAAGTCTCTGGAATAACTGACAGGTAGAAACATCTAAGAAATCTTGAAATAATGTAAAGCTTGCTGAGAACAAATAGTAATTTAGAGAAGGGCAGCAGAAAAGGCAGTTCCTTGGCAGTGGCCATCTCATTGGAATAGTCTCATCCTAGCTGGGTCAGCTGTATTCACTAGGAAGAACAGGTGCTGATTAGTGCACCCAAGATGGGAGCTGCCTGTGGAAGAGGATGTGATCTCAGACTGGACACACAAATAGTATTAAACAGTGAGTAAATAAAGAAAATGGTGAGGACGAGTGTCAGAAATGAAAACTTGCAGAGGGTGAAGTGTATTGGATCAATTACTATGAGCAATTTCTGCTGTGCTCAAGAGAAGAAAATGAGCTGTTTAAGAGATTCTAACGTCCTTCAAAACACACTAAAAGTCTTCATTCTTAAATGCTTTTCTTTCAACTTAATGACCTTATGATGTTTTTACTACTCTTCCATGGAAATGTGGACCACCCTGATTTTAGGAATAATCCACACTGACTCCTTCCTGATCCCAGTATTGCTCCCATAGTATTTGTATTCTGTACAAGTAGCAGGAGCAAAGAAGCTTGCTGGGCATTTGAGGAACAACCAAGGCAGCCCTTCAAAACCATATTATCAGTGCACACAGCCCTGATCCCAGTTGTTTTAGTATCCACAATCTCTAAGAATGGTACCACAATGTGGTACGTGTGATGCTGTCACTCTCCTTGGGGAAAAGCCTCCTCTGGCTCTCCAGGTGGCAATCCTCTGCATGCTACAGACCCAGCACATCCATTGCATCACATTCCTGCCTGAACCCTTAAACACTGTGCAACGCTGGATTTGTGCTCTTCTTTTGAACCAAAAAAACACCCTTCACAGTAGAACTGATTTTGTGATTATTTATATAAGAATATAAATATTACAGTACTTGAATTATGAATTGAATTTTTCAGTGACCATCATTATACCAATGATGGTCACTGAAAAAGAAGTAACAGGGCAGTGTTGAAGAACCAAGGTTTCCTGATGCTATGGGATATCCCAGTTGGCAGAGCAGCGTATAAACTGTACACCTCCCAAATCACATCCCTCCAGCTTCCATTGATTCCCAGGCTTGGCTATGCTGTGAACAAAACATTCGCAGCTTAAAAGCTTCAGCATTGGACCAGTGATTGTCTGTCCTACTTAATTATTAACTCAGACCCTGGCACAATTTTAGCCTTTGCTAATAATACTCTCCTAAATGTTGCCTGAACACTGTTTGAACAATATGATAAATCAGGAACAATTGTCAATAGGCAGCATGGGCAGGCATACAGTTTCATGCTATGCAAGCACTGCTCAGATGAACTGCACAGGATGTGTTTCTTCATATGTTTTGAACAGAAAAAAACCCCAAACCCACATGAAAAATTAAGGTTTATGCTTTAGGAACACAAAGGCTCCACATGTGGATTCGAGAGCTTTGTAATGTGGACACAAACAAATTCGTGCTGTTTGATCCTGGGGCTCAGGAATGGCCTGCTCTGTTCAGAGATGTGGGCAGAGCTGGGGGCTCCCCACAGGACCTGGGTTTCATCCTGGTGAGAGCTGCTGGACAGGGAAGGGCAATGTCTGACTGTGCAAGCAGTGCAGTGCTGTGGACAGGCTGAAGGCTGGGTGAGAGTTGCTGCCCTCCCCTCCTCTCCTCCAGCTGCCAGGCTGGACAAGGACACCTCCTCACATCACCTGCCACCTGTCTGCCTGTTTGTGATGGGTGGCACCGGCTGGACCATGGCCAGTGAAGGGCACCAGGCTGTCTGGCTGACTCTGAGATCCACGCTCCTCAGGGCATGGCTGTGCCACGCTGGGGGCTGCAGGTTAGGAGGGAAGAAGGTTTTCTTTTGGAAGAAAAACTCTCCTTTAAAGATGGGAACGAAAAAAAATGGGAAGGAGTCCCACTGTGCCAGTTAAGCCTTTACTGGACCTTGCCAAACTTTGCTGCAAATGCATTTAAATTGGGTGTACAGCTGAAATGTAGAAGGTTTTTGCAGTGTGTGTCTTTCAAGTTCTTCCTGAGAGAAAGAGTTTTCACTGCAGTGGACTCACCAGGACCTCTCTTCTCACGAGACAGGCAGCTTGCCTGGTGCCACTGCTGGCAAGGTGTGGGTCTAACCAGCCAAATGCTGTCAGCATGTGGCAAGCTCAAGAGAGGCTGAAGTCAGGACTTTGTAAGAAGTGAAATGCTCCCAATCTTTTTTATGTGAGCTAAAAAATTGGGGAAGACAAACTTGCTTTCAAGCTATTGTCACACTGTACAGGCAGGGAGGTGTGTGTATCTGTGTAAACTGATAAAAGGTTTAAGAGACCAAATTTGCAGGTCACATTAAGTAAGAAATACTTTTTATCTTTCCCCTGGGCACATGATGCAAAAGGCTAAGAATCAAGGGCTAAAAGAAAAAAGTATCTGAAATATGCATTTATATTATTATTCCCATGTTTTTGCAAGTGAAAAACATTACATATGTAAAGAAATGAGAGAGCCCTCTCACTTCATCAAATAAATGAAAAGAAACGTGAGAAGGACCATGACACACTCAGTGTGCATATATATTTTTATTTATCTCCCAAAGATTGATTAAAGTGAAAAAATGCGTCCCTGAGTAGAGAAACAAAATGTTTCATTCCCTAAGAAAATGACATTGTAAACCACATTTTCATCGGCAAATTGCACCAGTAACAGAGTGACTTGGGAGCTGCTTAAAGTGGATGAACAAATTCTATGTAGCTGTGAGCAGGAAAGCTTGTGGGACCCAGGGTGGGAGCCAGAGCCTTGCAGAAACACACACAGGGAGCTCTGGGTCTGCTGCAGGAGTGAGGCACATTGGCATAGCTAGAGAACTAGAGAGCAGGCACTGTCATTTTGTCTGCATTGGCCTTGGCTCTCCCCACCACACACTCATAGGAACTCCAATTCCCATTGTGAAGTGTGGGTACTCCTGATGATTCAACTCAGGTGTCCTTGAGGAGCAATAATCTCCTTTTTTGCCCCTGCTCCACTGAGGTTTGCAACTGCCATCACTCTTCCCAGCCCAGCCAAACCTGCTGTCCCTGCTCTTCCTGAAGCTGGCTCCCCTTCCTCTGGATGTGAGCTGCCTGTGGGTCAGCTCAGTTCCTCATTTCACATCCTCTCAGGCCTGGCACAGGCCCTTTCCTGCAGGACATTCCAGTGGTGAGTACTCACTTGCATCCTGACCAATGCTACATCCACACACCCAGTGCTGGCTGTGTGACTGGTCTGTCACTCACACATCCCTTTTGTTCCTCAAGTTTCCCATCTCAAGGCATTAGTAGCATGAAACTCATTACAGTGCTCATCCCAACTGGAAACACCTGCAAAACCTGAGGGACTGTAAGTGCCAGATAGCAAGGAGGAACTTCACCTGGGTCAGGCTGAAGGATGCAAAAGTTAGACCAGTGGAGGAAAGATGGTCATTGTAATTCTGTGCAGATCCATGAGGTGCCCTGTGCCCAGGAATCAGGTCCATGGCAGGTGTTTGCCATCAGCTGTGTGCACACAGTACCCAGAAATGCTTGGGGACAGGTGCTGAGCACACACTGTGCTTGGCAGCAGTGCTGGGACAGGGATGGAGATAGCAGGCAGAGCCGTGGGAGTCTGATTATGGTTTGGGGCAGACAAGAACCAGGTTCTTGCCATTACTGACAATGGCAGGCCCTGCAGTTTTCTTTTTCAGCCGGGTCCCAGCAGAAAGCTGCGGCTGACACAGTGATATCAAAGGCCACAGCAGCGCTGTCAGGAAGCCAATTCCCAGGACAAGAAATTCTTCGGTGCTGCAGCTTTCCGCAGTTACTGCCCGGCGCTGACTGCGAATAAGCCTCCCGGCCCGTCAGCCGACTTGGGTTTTATCTGCTCTATTTTTACACGGATTTTAAAAAACAAAACAAAAACAACAACAAAAAAACCCCAACCCGTCCCCCCGCCTGAAAGCCGTCCTTGTCTCTCTCTGTCCAGCAATGCTCTCCCTGGAGAGGCCGCGAGCCCAGGAAAGCCAAGAATATTCCAACGCAGCTTCCACGGCACCGCCCGCCGCGGAACGCGGGGCTCTGCGGGCCGCCAGCCCCGCCGGGGCGCCGGTTCCTCGGGGCGCTCCCCCCGGCCGCAGCGCGGG